>JAHIAM010004476.1:0-117488 GCA_021605205.1 Aegilops longissima | reverse complement strand
GAGGCATGTTTGGTGCTGTCATTTGTCAATGCTCTCGGTGGAGGTGCTGGAGATCTCACTGGGATTTGTTGGCAATCAGTTGATTCAGAGATAGGGCATGTGAGAAGGTCTCAAAAAATGGCATTCAAACCTGTTTTTTCAGATACTGTTCTATACTTGTATGTAAATTTTGCTAACGTTTGTGATCTGTTGTTCACAGGAAGAACGGAAGAGCAAGACCCGTCGCTGTCCTGTTTTTGAATAAAAAACGCTTCTTTCTTTCGCTCTCATCTCCCGATTCGATTCCCCCGCCGCAATCTTATCGTCTTCCCCGTCGCCTCCAAAACTTTGACTTTCTTTTTCCGCTTCCGCTTGGACTGCTCTGCTCCCGATCCCATGGCGGCGGCGGCGGCGGCGGGCGAGCCGGAGGTGATCCGGGACAAGGCGGCGATGCGGGCGTGGTCGCGGCGCCAGCGGGCGGAGGGCAAGACGGTGGTGCTCGTGCCCACCATGGGCTTCCTCCACGAGGGCCACCTCTCGCTCGTCTCCGCCGCGGCGGCCGTGCCCGGCCCCGTCGCCGTGGTCGTCTCCATCTACGTCAACCCCAGCCAGTTCGCGCCCACCGAGGACCTCGCCACCTACCCCTCCGACCTCGCCGGGGACCTCCGCAAGCTCGCCTCCACGGGCGCCGTCCACGCCGTCTTCAACCCCCCGGACCTCTACCACCGCGGCGCCGCTGTCTCTGGCCGCCCCGCCGAGGCTCCTGGCGGCGCCGCCGCCTCCTGCCTGGAGGCGGGCGGGGACGGCCACGAGACGTGGATCCGGGTGGAGCGGCTTGAGAAGGGGCTCTGTGGGGCCAGCCGGCCAGTGTTCTTCCGTGGGGTGGCCACGGTCGTCGCCAAGCTGTTCAACGTCGTCGAGCCCGACGTCGCCATGTTCGGGAAGAAGGATTATCAGCAGTGGCGCCTCATCTGCCGAATGGTAAGTAGTAGTAACAGATGTGCAAAATGAATGACCATGTGCAGAGTGCAGTCTGAATATGCTTCTTCAGTGCAACTGTCTGCTTGATTTACATATCTGGCACATAGATTTGCAAAATGAATGTCAGTGTGCAATGTGAATATACATTCTTTTGGGCAGTGCCATAATGTAAGAAGTGTTTATTTAGGGAGCAGTTTTTGCCCCCATTTCAGTAATCATTTTAGTCTGTTTCTGTTTCGATGCTTCATGCCTTCAGTTACGTTTTTCAGATGCTAATTCCGTCAGCTCAGAGTATTTCAATTGCTTCAGTTACTGAGATAGCGACATATGCTGATGCTGTTTTCAGGTTCGTGACCTTGATTTTGCCGTGGAGATTATAGGATCAGAAATAGTGCGAGAAGCAGATGGTCTTGCCATGAGCTCTCGCAACGTCCACCTATCGCCTGAAGAAAGGGAGAAGGTTTGTCTTCTGCACAAACTGACACTGTTTTCGCACACCTGTATTCCGACTTCTGAATTTTAAATTTCTCACAATGCCTTATCATTTGTGATTGTCTTTGTGTTATTATTGTTTTGGGTAATCCACAAAGACAAGACTAAGCAGTTGATACATGTCATGGAACAAACAATTATGATACTCCTATATATGATGAAATATAATCTGTCTTTGATAGTTGTGTTTTTTTGTAGGCATTATCCATTAGTAGATCACTGGTAAATGCTAGAACTGATGCGTTGAATAATAGCAACAGTGGTAGCGAACATATAAAGAATCAGATAGTGCAGACGCTGACTGAAGCTGGCGGTCGGGTTGATTATGTTGAGGTAATACTGAAACCTTTCTTATTCAAGTGTCCTTAGTGTTTTCTGTAAAGCAATTTATCTAGTGACTGAGTTCTCAAATAGACACTATCATAGTGTCAAAAAACGTCTTACATTTTGAGACAGAGGGAGTAGCTCACTGTGATTCACTTACTTTCCTGTTGTAATACTGATGCTTGTTGTGTCCTAGAGAACCTTTGGAATCTCCATGATGTTAGCTATAATTTGCATTTTGCAGCATCAGAGATCCTAATATCAGCATAATAATTTACACATTTCTTCTGGTTATTTTAAAAACAAATAATGCCATACTGAGCATCTCAAGTAGTATAACTTTTTATGGTCCCTTTTTGTTGTAACACTGGTGCTGGTTGTTTCCTGGAGAACCTTTGAAACCAACATGGTATGTTTGTATAATTTGTAGCACCAGATAGTCCAATTCAGCATAATTAGCTATTTTATTTCTTAGAACAGCATACCGCTGATTTTGGTAACAAGAGTAAAACTAACTGGGGCATCTCAGCTTCTCAAGCAACATGTTTTTACTGATCATAATAAATTTCTGATTTGTATTGAATGAATCTGTGATGCCAACGCAGATTGTGGAGCAGGAAAGTTTGGTACCTGTGGAGACGATCGACCGCCCTGTTGTCATTTGTGTCGCTGCATGGTTTGGAAAGGTTAGATTGATCGACAATATCGAAATTCATATACAATCCTGAGGATTTTGCTGTCGCCTTGTATACGTATCTCATGAAGTATCACCAATCTGTATTTCTGTCAAAAATAAGAATGATGTTGTACAATGTAAGTCTGTAACAACCACATACAGAGAACTTGCAAAATCTTCGATAAATGTCTTCATTTATTGTTTCAATGATAGATGTGTTGCTATGCCAAAAACATATTAAATGTTTGGACCACCAGAAGGGATTCTAGCTTTATAAATGAATGGAATCCATTGTCAGGATACCCAAATCCTTTAGAACAGTATTCAAGTGTTGAAGAGGCAGTGATACTCAAGTGTACCGGCATTTATTGTTTGGATGATAAATGTGTTGTTTAAATTGAAGTCACTAATTCCTGCCATTCCAAAGAAATATTGAATGTCTGGGCCAACAGAAGGGATTCTAGCTTGTAGATGAAAGGAACCCATTGGAAGGATACCCAAATCCTTTAGAACAGTTTCATGTCAATCAATGGCAGCCATATTCAAGAATACCTGGTATATATATATATATATAAGGGTGTATATATCCATACAAGAACAAGAAGCATAGAGCCACCAGTATATGCTTGAATTCCTGAGCCACCATGTTCAAGTTACTTGCAGTTCTCCCGCTGCTCTTCTTGAGTTTTGCAATGGCATGGGCGCAGCCAGCCAATTTGACTGGCCTGAGCTTCCAGCTTGTCGCCCTTAGTCGGGTACCTGATGGGGACGCGGGCAATGGCTCTTCCTACAACGCTGAGGACTTGCGCCCATTGGCCTTGACGCCGTCCGACTATGTGCATGGCGTGTTCGTGTCGATCGGCACCGGACAAGGCGGCAGGCGGAAGGTCCTTGCGCTCGACACCGCCGCAAGCACGTCATGGGTGATGTGTGAGCCGTGTCGTCCACCGCTGCATCAAGTCGGCAGACTCTTCTCGCCCGCCGCGTCGCCCACGTTTCGTGGTGTCCGCAGGGATGACCCTATTTGCGTCCCACCTTACCACCGCATCCACTCGGCCAACAGGTGCTCCTTCGCCTTCCCTTCCGCCACCGGGTACCTCGCACGCGACACCTTCCACCTGCGTCATAGCGGGCGAAGTGCTGTGAAGTCTATTTCCGGTGTGGCGTTTGGTTGTGCGCACACCACCACTGGGTTCTACAATGAGGACATCCTCGGCGGGGTGCTCTCCCTCAGCACCTCGCCACTCTCATTCTTGACGCAGTTGGGTTCGCGTGCCGGCGGGAGGTTCTCCTATTGCCTCCCCGATCCCACCACCTCGCGCAACCCCTGCGGCTTCATTCAATTTGGCATAGAAGTCCCAAGCCTGCCACGGGACGCCCACACGACCACCCTCACCGCGAGTGCCTCGGGCTACCACCTCAGCCTCATCGGCATCAGCCTAGGGAACAAGCGCCTTGACATCGACAGACATGTCTTCACCAGGCACGGCTGCAGCATCAACCCCGCCGAGACCATCACCAAGATCGTGGAGCCAGCGTACCTCGTCGTGGCGAGAGAGCTGGTGGCGCAGATGAATGAGCTAGGATCAAAGCAGGTGAAGGGGCCGCCCGGCGGCCCGCTCGTCTTCAAGATTTCCAGTAGGGTGCGGACGCGGCTCCCCAGCATGGTGTTCCACTTCGCGGATGGCGGTGACATGTGGTTCACGTCGGGGAAGCTGTTTCAGTTTAGTGGCACGACAGCGCGGTTCTCGGTCGAGGGCCATGGGTCCCACCGGACGGTGATTGGCGCCGCGCAGCAGGTGAATGCACGGTTCATCTTCAATGTCGCTGCGGGGAGGCTGACCTTCGCAGAGGAGCTGTGCAGCAGGGAGGCAGCGTAGATCTGTTCATGTTGTATTCTTGAAAATAATTGCTAATTCACATTCATAAAGTATGAGTCAATGAAAACGGGATCTATCAAAAAAAAAAAAAAACAGAACTTCCAAACTTGGATGAGAAGGGATGCATCTTCCAAAATGCTCCCCACACCCTGTCTGCAGTAATTTTCAACCATCTTGTGGAAATACGTATAAACAGCTGCCAGTTGAGTTGACCCCCTTTTCCAAGGTAGTTGAGGTGACAGGGCCAGCGTCTTGCCATACAAACAAAAATGTGTGCACTTGACTTGAGACCTGGCTAAGTTGCGTTCAATGACGAATGCTACCTGTTGCCTTTCAGCGTATAGATCTGAACCTGCATATTATTTGGTCTTGCACTCCTCAAACTATGAAGGCATTAAGCCCCATAAAAATCTCTTCCACTGGAGATCTGTATGTAGTAGCTTTTACTGGAACGATTGTCGGCTGAAACCCGAACTGAAATCCATGAGAATATTTGATCTGGTCTTTCCTTATTTGTCTGTTGAGATGGTGTGTAAGAAATCGCATGAAGCGTCTACTTGTTTGGTGATCTTACTGGTCTTTGTAGTTCTTTTGGCATCGGTTTTTACTTGCTTTATGCTGTCCGTCGATCTCAGATTATTTTTCGTGTTAGGTCTTAGGGTGCCGAGGGTTTAGTGTTGTAGAGGTTCCTGATATGTCTAGAGGCTATCCATATTGATAATCTGTAAATGTAATTTGCAAGTGACGTAAGATGTATGCTGCATATAAATTTTTCACAAGTAACTGCAATTTCAGGGCAAAGCCCATATTTGTTTTCTCAGAAGAGCATATATTTCTATGGTGCATGCATGCTTGTAATGGTATAATTTTCTCCTGTTGCTTGCATACAAACAAAATATGACCCTGTTATGTTGCTTGCATACAAACGAAATGTGATCCTGTTGCTTGCATACAAACGAAATATGATCCTGTTGCTTGCATACAAACGAAATATGATCCTGTTGCTTGCATACAAATGAAATATGATCCTGTTGCCTGCATATATATGATCTCTTTTGACAACATGATCTGCTACATGTGAACTTTGTAACACCACCGCCACCATGCAGTGCAGATTTTGAAACAACACACCATTGGCCTGATACCATTGCTGGTTACTCCCTCCGTTCCTAAATGTAAGTCCTTGTAGAGATTTCACTATGAACCACATACGGATGTATATAGATGCATTTTAAGTTTAGATTCATTCATTTTGCTCCGTATGTAGTCCATCTAGTGGAATCTCTACAAAGACTTATATTTAGGAACGGAGGGAGTAGATGACAACTAGTATGCGAGATATGCAAAGTATAGAAATTAAAGCCCCAAGTTGTCAGTTTCTTATGTAGTGTTATTTTGCATGCAAATGAATTGATCATTGCTGGTTTCACTGGCACATATCTGAGCTGACCTACCTCTGTCGCAACCAGCGCAGCCGATTGATTGATTGATGATGCCTTTTGTTGTTGAATTGCTCATGTTCCTGGTCTGTGTGTTAGAATCCTTTCCTTCACCGTCTCACACTTGGATAGCCCTTCCTGTCATAATTGATAGGGTTTGTGTGCTAAGCAATACATGGCAATTAGGTGCTTCACCTCTTGTTATAGTGGATGCTCTGTTTCCTGTGAGGCTGAGATGTGCACATGAAACTGCACATAGACCACCCGATACACTACTGCTGGACAATCACTCTTTATACGGCCATTTCGCCTGTCGTTGATATTCTCCTTCCAGATGCTGTTTTTTCTTTTGCGAGGGCCTTTGAAATGCTCTGTTGTCTACTAGCAGAGATGAAGACTTTATAAGACTGACATGATAGCTATCATATTGCCGTTCAGTATGAAATTACAACCTGTAGGTACCGGCTTGGAATACGTGTAATTACAGTTTTACATGACTGGGGGATTGTTATTGCAGTTCAGTAATGTGGTTAGAAAGATCATGCATCAGTATTACGCAAGTGTGAAGGAGAACGTGTGAAGGAGATGTTTATGTAAATCATAAGTTCAAGTATCATAAATCTATTAAGCAACATGTTTATCTCCAGAGCATGTGAAGGAGATCACAGTTTTACAACTGAAATGCATGCTGCAAGAAGAATTTGTGCTCTCACCCGAGCATCTTGGCTGCACTTGCATCTAATCTGACGATCTGCATCAGAAGAGTAGTACTAGTGTGCACTTGACTTGATCCCCGGCTAAGTTACATGGTTAGCACATACTCCCTCCGTCCGGAAATACTTGTCATCAAAAATGAATGAAAATGGATGTATCTAGAACTAAAATACATCTAGATACATCCATTTCAGTGACAAGTATCTCCGGACGGAGGGAGTAGATCTGAACCTGCATATTGTTTGCTCCTGCACTCCTCAAATTGCAAAGCTACTTTCCTCCACACAGATCTTTTTTCATCTCTTCCGCTTGATGGACTGTACGTAGCAACTCTTACTGGAATTATTATTGTCTGCTGAAACCTAGAGTGAAATCCATGAGAACACTCTGCTATCAGTACTGAACCTCAATTGGGATACTATAACATCTCCTTGCATTACTTTTCTTATTATCTGCATGTACTATGATCTCGTCTGGTGCGCGGCCGTCTGCTACCGGCGTCCCCCACCGGGCATATCTGCTATGATGTCCTATTTATTTAGGCGTGCTCGAGTTTTGCGGAAGACATACTTGTTTGGTGATCTTACTGCTGTTCATGTGTTTGGTATTGGTCTTTTTCCCCTTGCTTTGCTTTGCTGTCTATTGTGTAAAGATAGTATTTCTGTTCTTTTTTCCCTTTTGTGTTAGGTCTTTGGTGCCGAGTGTTTAATGTCGGAGAGGTTCCTGCTGTGTCTAGATTATGTAATTTGCAAGTGATATTAGATGTATGCTGCATATAAGTTTTCTCGAGTAACTATGCAGTTTCATGTCAAGGCCAACATCTCTTTCTCAGGAGACCACTCAGGACATTGGAAATGTTATTGCAGTTAAGTAATGTGGTCAGAAAGATCATGTGTAAATATTTTTAAAGAATCAAGAAAGTGTGTGCAGTTAATTAAGGTGATTATGAACTGTACGAGAAACTTCTTTAACCGCATGAAAAACCTTGTAACTAAAAAATCGCAATCACCACCCCAACGATCATTATATCTTCCAGGCCCGAATAGCTCTGCGCTAAATAGCTAAAGGTAAAAATACGACCATGCTCAGTGATGAGATGAAGTGCATTGACAACCGTAGCACAAGGCCATATTTTAGGAGAATTACAACTTACATATTTTGCAAACCAAAATTAGGTTGTTAAAACTTATGTGGTCTAATAACCTGAACTTGTCAACCCATCATGAATTTTAATTTCTCATGAAATGCACACGCACAATCCCAATAATATAGTAGGTACTAGATCCGCTTATTTCCAGCCTGTTTTAACATCTATTAAATAATTACCAACAAAAAACATCTATTATGTAGCAGGTTGGGTGTGTATCTCTAGAGAATGCTTTCTTTTTTGTGAACTATCTCTGGAGCATGTGAAGGAAATATCTGTGTAAGATCATGGGCTATCTTCTTGGCCCAATTTGGCCCGTAACATGTGTTCCAATAGCTTCTGGGAGCAGTTTCGGGAATCGGTTCGGACCAGTTTTATAAGCCTCCACATTCCTTTTTTCCTTTTGCTTTTCTGTATCGGCTTGGTCGTTTTTTTACACTATTTCCTTTTTTGGTCGTTTTTTTATTTTCATTTTTCAAATACATGCATACTTGTTTCAAATACACATTTTTTCGTGTACATATTATTTTTTTCAAATACATGATGACTATTTTTTCAAAATGGCACGTTGAATATTTTCAAATGCACATTGACACTTTTAAAATACATGGTGAATATTTTTTTGCACATATTGATTTTTTTTTCATAAATGCCATGAGTATTTTTTTTAAAACGTTCAAACATTTGTCAAGTGTAACACCCTTCGATCACAAAAAAATGTCCTGGCTTTGGTTCAAACTTGAACTAAAGCTGAACTAAAGCCACAACAATTTTTTGGATCGGAGGGAGTAGATCATATATTGTAAATGTCACAAACTTTTTTTTAAATGGTAAGAGACATTCTTTTTAAAGTGTGTGATTTTTTTTAATATTTTGTAAAAAAATTCTGTAAATGTATTAAATATTTTTTTTGCAACGTGCAAACATTTTTCATGTTATGAACATATTTTAAGGTTGCATGATTATTTAAAAAATATATAATACATTGTTTAAAATGTTACACACATGTTGTTTTTTGAGTGTACGGACATTTTTGAAAAACCTGAGAACAAAATTGTTAACACACCCAGACTATTTTTATAATACGTGGTAAACTTTTTAGAGCATATTCCATAGAGAACGGTGTTTCGGTGCCCGGGTGCATCTGCACCCGGTCAAAAAAATTTCGTAAAAAATTCAGAAAAATTCAAAAAAATCCAAAAATAATTTGGGTGGTAGACAATTTGATGCGTGAGGTACGCTCCAATTTTCAAAACATTTGGACTTCTGTGCAGCTCTCAGCAAAAAGACAAATCAGACCTCCGATTTGTCTTTTTTGCTGAGAGCTGCACAGAAGTCCAAATGTTTTGAAAATTGGAGCGTACCTCATGCATCAAATTGTCCACCACCCAAATTTTTTTGGAATTTTTTGAATTTTTCTAGTATTTATTTTGATTTTTTTCGTGAGCGCAGGTGCAGATGAGCTCGGGCTCAGATTCGAATTTTCCATATTCCATATACATATCTATCTCTCAGAGCATTTTAGGAATGTAAATATAAGCAAGAAAAGGAAAAACAAAAAGCCTGTAGAGACTGTCCTTGAGGCAAGCGGTTCGTCCATCTTGCACAAGGCGGGACGACGGACTCCTCTGTTTGCTCTGCAAACGTGCCAGGGTAAATTAAAAACAGAAAACATAATATCAGTTCCCAACTAAAAATAATCTTAGTTTCATGCTGAAAAACATAATCTCAGTTCAATTCGTGAAACCCTAATCTCAAATCAATCACTAAAAAAACAGAATAACAGTCGCTTTTTTGTTGCTGGAGATGATAGATGATATTTAATCGCTTTTTTGTTGCGGACATAATCAGCATTATACAGAGATGATAGATGACAGATGAAATACTTTTAAAATCAATCACATTAAGACTGCAACAACCATATACAGAGATGATAAATGATATTTAATCGCTTTTTTGTTGCTGGAGATGATAGATGTATTTTTTGGATTGAAGTCACTAGTTCCTATTGGATATCACTCCATTAATGCAAAGATCACATTAAATTTATAGACCAACAAAAGGCATCCGAGCCCATAAATGAAACAAATCCATATTCAAGAATGCGAAGATCACATTATATTTATAGACCAACAAAAGGCATTCCAGCCCGTAAATGAAACGAATCCATATTCAGGAATGTGAGGATCACACTAAAATTGTAGACCAACAAAAGGCATTCTAGCCCATAAATGAAATGAATCCATGTTGAGGATACTACCAAAATCCTTTACAACAACTTCGTCCCATTTAATGGAGTGGTATCCAAGAAGAAAATCTATACATGAACATCCAATATAAAAGGGTGCCAGATCCATTGAGGAATAAGAAGCACAAAAATAAGCAACCATGTTCGGATTACTTTCAACACTTCTTCTCCCAGTTCTC
Organism: Aegilops longissima; assembly: GCA_021605205.1. NCBI lineage: Eukaryota > Viridiplantae > Streptophyta > Magnoliopsida > Poales > Poaceae > Aegilops > Aegilops longissima. Next base: position 107,429 of record JAHIAM010004476.1, on the reverse strand, counting down.
TTCATGAGCTTCGCCATCGCATGGGCGAATCCGAGCAACACGACGGGCCTAAGCTTCCAGCTAGTCGCCCTTAGTGGGGCGGTCCCTGACGGGCATGCCGGCAACGGCTCGGCCTACACCACCGAGGACCTGCGTCTGCCGATTTCAACATCGGCCCGCTATGCTTACGGCGTGTTCGTGTCGCTCGGCACCGGGGAAGGCACCAGGCTGAAGGTCCTCGGCCTCGACACCGAGGTCAGCACATCGTGGGTGATGTGCGAGCCGTGCCACCCGTCGCCGCCGCAGGTCGGCAACCTCTTCTCACCAAGCGCGTCGCCCACGTTCCACGGCGTCCACAACAACGATCCTGTTTGCACCGCACCCTACCGGAGGACGGCTCACGGCTGCTCCTTCCACTTCTCTTCGGTCACCGGGTACCTCTCGCGCGACACCTTCCACCTCCGCACCGGCCGATCGGGCGCGATCAGGGAGTCTGTTCCTCGTGTCGTGTTTGGTTGCGCGCACTCGTCCGCCGGGTTCCACAATGACAACACCCTTGGCGGGGTGCTCTCCTTGAGCCACCTGCCGCTCTCGCTCCTGACACAACTTGGTGGGCACGCCGGCGGGAGGTTCTCCTACTGCCTCCCCATGCCCGCCGCGCACAATCCCCATGGCTCCCTCTTGCTCGGCGCGGACGTCCCGAGCCCTCCACCGCACGCCCACACGACCAACCTCGTCATACGTCCCGGCGTCTCGGGCTACCACCTCAACCTCGTCGGCATCACCCTAGGGTACACGCGTCTCAAGATCGACAAGCGCGTCTTCGTTAGCCACGGCTGCAGCATCAACCCAGCGGAGACCATCACCCATTTCGCGGAGCCGATATACCTTGTCGTGGAAAAGGCATTGGTGGCGCGCATGAAGGAGCTAGGATCGGACCCGGTGAAGGGGCCACCGGGCGGCCCGCTCTGGTTTGACCGGATGTACAAGTCGGTGAAGGAGCAGCTCCCCAACATGGCGTTTCACTTTGAGGGCGGCGCCGAGCTGTGGTTCACGTCCGATCGTCTGTTTGAGGTGCACGGCATGAATGCGCGGTTCATGGTCGCCGGCCGTGGGTACCGCCGGACGGTGATTGGCGCCGCGCAGCAGGTGAACACGCGGTTCACGTTCGACGTCCCCCGGGGGAAGCTGTCCTTCGTGTCGGAGGTGTGCGACTGAGATGTGGCAGGCAGCCTAGCTTTGTTCTTGCTGTATTTCAGAAAATAATTGCCAATTTGAGTTCATGTTTCTTCTTCCCGTCTCCATACTAATACTACTATCGGCCTTCTCGGCTTCTTCTTCCCGTCCGACCAATGGCAACGGCTGTGACATCCACCTCGCCGCGCTGTTGGCTCACCGATCCTCTTGGAGTCCTTGCTGCCAACTGGACCACCGGTACGTCTTTCTGCCCATAGATCGGTGTCTCGTGCAGCCGGAACAGGCAACGCCTAACTGCTCCAACTTTGCAGGGCAGACATCTCGTTGGATCTGTCGCACCTCATGCTGCTAACTTTTCTTTTTTGCCAGGAAACTTTCAGTCTATTCATCAGCTATTAAGGTAGTATAAAGAACGCTAGAAGTAAAAAAATATTCCTGGATTTATTTCAGAATTTCCGGCGATGCGCTTTCAGTGGGAGGAGACGTTCCCGTCGACGACGAGGCGCCTATGATGACTTCGTAAATCTCAAGATGATATGCCGGCTCAGTCTCTCGGAGGTGCTCATAGGGGTAGGGTGTGCGTGTGTGCGTTCATAGGGATGAGTGTATGCGCGTGTATATGAGCGCTTATGTCTGTACTGATGCTCAAAAAAAAAAACGACTACAAGCATTGAAGCGAGCCGAAGGCATGCCATTGTCATCGCCCCTCCATCATCAAAGTTGTGCAAACCTTATTGTAGTAAATAGTCGGGAAATCGTTGTGCTAAGGCCCCATAGGACTTGCTAAACCATAGGGATGTAAACCAGGTCCCATTTAATCCCGTCTAAACCCACTTATGATCTAATAGTTCAATAATTTATTTATTTTTGGAGGAAATGAACTATGGATATAGTTAAAGCTAACTAAATGGGAATTGCGGACGCCGTTTATTTGCCATTTACTTTCTAGTAAACCGTTGATAACTTAAATGGCTTTGCTGAAAATAACATTGATAGGAAACTATGCTTACATTCCATTTTGTTTTCGTTAAGGATCCACGGCTCAAATTAAAGCCCTGAAACAAGCAGCCGCAAATCATAATTGAAACTAGCTCAATTCACAAGAGTTACAAGACTTTGCACAATTCACCTCTGCTCTCGATACACAAGACATAGTCAATTGGCAATTGGTCGATGATTAAGGGAATTGCTTAAATAATCCCAGGCAATCCTCTCCCAGGGGAAGAGCAGATAACAACTATTTATACCCGAAAAAGAGGATAACTTGATTCATTAGAAACTGAACAGGTAAACAAATTTATGGATGAATTTCGTAAACACCTAAAAGATGTTAAAACTCAATTCCAGGAAATTATACCTTCTAGTGAGACATTCACAGAGCAAGCAGAAATCCTTTTGAAGGGGCTTTAAGCTGAGGATCAACCTTTGGTGTGTGTAGGTATATGCTGCCCGTACATTGGGTGGTTCAATTCGGGCACGAAAAAATATTGGGTGGTCGAATTGCTCATTAGTATATTATGACCCTTTCAAGTTTTCAAGCGAATGATGCTCTCATCTTAGTAAGCTTATAATAGTCTATTTTACAACACTAACTGAATAGTAGTCCTCCATCCATCTTCATATCAAAACCAGCATGATTCATATATTCAGTAAAATGAGGCCCAAATTTGCACATTCATACGTACGCTGTTCCGTGAAATGTGCCAAGGTATCCACAATGATGCCACTTGTTAGTTGGCATAATTTACTTAGTTTTTATTTATTTATTGCTCCACTCTCCTACACATGTATTTTCTAAGAAATCAAGAGCTTATGAAGCGGTCTTCAGTGGAATTGATAGTTAAGAACTAATAGTTCGACCACCATCAATACAAATGACTTGGCCGGTAATAAAAGAAGCTGCCGGCATGCATAGGAATGACACTGCTGTGGCGATCTCCACCGGCTTGCCGCTCCGTCCCAATGGGGTCTTCAAGTGCTCTTGCTTCATAAACTCGGTATCAATCTATGAATCGACAATAACCAATTGTCAACCACATTTAATTTAAAAAACGCGAAAATTGCTAGCTGTATGAGAAAAAAAGGCTTCTAATTTCTTGGTTGGAGAGACTAGAGAACAAGCTATGCTATACAGATTTTTTGTCCATGAACTAGTGATTGGAATATCGATCCGACAAGCTCTTAATCTTGTATCATAGTGAAAACAGCGCTAGCGCTTGCTTCGGTCTATTAAGAGATGGCTATTTTGGTGCAAATAATAGATCGTTTGGAATATTATAATTTTCCTTCCCAATATAAAGTGACTTATTATCTCATAAAGTATATATGAAATATGGTTTAAATTTCATATATTGTTGTTTAAACAAGGAAAATGCATGCTAGGCGCTACTTACATCTTTAATCATATCGGTTGTGATAAAACCTGGGGCGATGGCATTCACACGAATCTTGTCGGGGCCCCACTCGGTGGCCAAACTCCTCGTAAGCTGGTGTATTGCACCTAAATAGTAAAGGAGAAATACAACCATCGCAAAAAAAAAATCCACTTAATTTTAGGTACCAAATAATATTTTAAAATTCATAAACGATGGACGCACTTTTGTTCGGATGATACAAACAAATGTCATTATTGTATATTTTGGCGATGAAGTGCACACTTAGATACCTTTTGTGGTAGCATAAATTGTGTAGCCTGCAAAGCCGATTGAGCCTCCAATAGAGGACATGTTGATGATGGTGCCTCCTCCGGCAATAGAAGCGTGTAGGAGAAGAGGGTGTGCGAGTTGGCTGAGATGGAAGGTTGATTCCAAGTTGGTGGTCATCAGATTCGAGTATTCCTCCGCTGTACATCCAACAGTGGGCTTGTAGAACAATTGTGCCGCATTGTTCACCTATATTATTTGGATGAAGGGAGATTTTACTAACTCATCATAACGTCGCGTTGAGGCGTCAAATATAGAACTTACTCCTCAATCCCACAATATAAGATTGTTTGCGAGCTGTTTTAGCTTGCACAACGATCTTATATCATGGGACGGAGTGAGTACATGGCATATTTAACTTCTATATATATAGGATGTAACTTACTAGTATGTCGAGCTTGGAGTCGAAGGTTTGTCGGACCGTTTCCATAAGCTTCTCCCTGTCGGCACCTACGGACACATCACAGATAGAGACGGTGACCTGGAGGTTCTTCTCCTCCCACCGCCGGCGGCACTCCTCCAGCTCCGCCGCGTTCCGGGAGCAGGTGTGTACCCTCGCCCCAAACCTAGCAAGCTCCTCCACGATGGCATGTCTATTCGAGGACAACTTAAGATGAGGGTCGGAGTAACATGTATAGAAGACTACTAACTGCGTTTGTAGAATGAAGAGCAGAAGAGAGGCATGAGTGCATGTGTGAACATATGATATACCCTATCCCTTTGCTGCCGCCGGTGACGAGCGCGGTGGCGCCGGCCAGGCTCCACATCTCCTCCCTGCTCCCGCAGTCAGCAGCCATCTCGTCCGGCCCCCTAGCTCTGTCGCTCGCTCAATTGAGAGGATTGTCTGTTGGTTGTTGCCACGGACAGCTAGCTAGATCCATTTTATGGCTAGACTGGAACCCAAGGCACGCACAAGAACTCAAACAAATTAAGCTGTCAACGTCTCCACAAGCTGGAGAAGGCAGGCACACATGACATGGCCGCTTCGTGCATCCCGAGGATGAATATGACATGGCCGCCAACGATACGGCCGGCCGCCGCTATTGTGACATGCCGCTACGCCTACTTAATTTGCAGGTGATAACATTGTATATACGCCGAATGAGGATCCAGTTTTGCAGGCGACACCATTAACTATATATGGTGAGTGACGAACCAACAGTGAAAGATGGAGACCATTATCATAGTGACTTGGTCGGTTTGGAATTTTCAAGGGAATCAAGCCTAACCTATTCTTAGGGCCGGCAACGAGGAAGGCATACACAGGCTTCTGTGTTGTGTGCTACTATCAAATAATCTCATTCTCCACGTGCTCGATCTTGTCATGGGCAATGTTTCTAGCTTTATCGAGGCCCCAAAGGAGCTCATGACATCATCGCTCTCGATCGTGATCAACAACTGGAATCCCCCCTCATCGGGCCATGGAATGACGCACGGTCGCCAATTCCAATGACCGTGCCTTTCATCTACATCATCAACACTCTTGGCGGCAAACCTCTAAGCGATCACTCTTGCAAAAAAGAAGCTCTAAGCAATCGCTCAGAAAAGGTCTATTCATCCATCCGGACGTTTGGGCGCACCATAGTGTTAGGTCGATGTCCCTTCCGTGGTGCATATATAAAATTTTACTTTTGCCCTTGGGTGACCATGACGAAGTATAATTTCGATGAACTTATAGGGTCAAGAAAATAAGGAAAAAAGTGAAGCATGGATAGTTGGATCTTCGTTTGATTGCCCGGTTGACCAAATGGGAATTGGTGGGAGGCTCTTTTTCGTATATGGCAGTTAGTCAAGGATGTCCCCCCGCGGGCACACACACACACACACACACACACACACACACACACACACACACACGCGCGCGCGCGCACACACACAGCCTCTGAAACAAGTTTTAGTTACTACTTGGCGCCCATCGACGCTGATCCCTACTACTAGCTGGTGTGTGTGTGTGTGGGGAGGGGAGGGGGGGGCTTTGTTCGGATACAACTTCTGAATGATTTGATTCGGAGTGATGGTATACTAGATATCATCTTCATCGTCACTTACATCGTGAGTTGACCTACCAGACTCCCCAAAGGAGTCCTCCTATTTGACACCATTCTCTTTATATGGGCCGCCAAACAATGGCCCATTAACTTTTGATTCCTTAAATTTTAGAAAAAAAACTGTTTAATAGGTTGAAGGAAATATTTTCAAAAGTCAGTACTAAAAAAGGTATAAGCTATTATGAGGAAAATGAAGAATATTTCGCATATGCTACACATATATATGTTCGGAATTGTGACATAAAATGTTCAACATTATAAAAAAATGGGCCCATACTAAAATAGAAATTTAATTTATTTAAATTTCATGTATCTTTAGAGTAAGTTCCCTGTTTTTGAAGTTCACATATGTACAGATATGCTCATATGTGCCTAATAAAATGTTCATCGATATTTGAAAATATTCCTATCCTCAAAGAATTAAATATGTATTAAACATCTCATAGATATTTAAAAAATATTCATGCACATGTGGATATACATTCATATAATATGAAATATGTTTAATCCAAAATAAACTAAAAGAACATAAACATAAATGAGAAAAGGTAAAAAAAGTTGAGAAAAGGAAGGAAAAAGGATAGAAGAAATAAAAAAAAGGAAAATATGAATGAGAAAAAAACTGAAAATCACAAGAAATAAAAAATGAACTCGAAATTTGGAAAAACACAAAAAAACCCAAAGAAAATTGTTGACAATGGGGTTGAACTCTGACATGGGTTGGGTCCATTTCTCGGCGCAGTGTGCGCATCCTTGCGAAATCATTAATTGATGGAGTACCCCTTGCAAGAGTTGTTTTAATCTCATCCGGTGGCGACGAGTGACACACCAGATGTGCTTCATTTATCGCAATCAGAGAGTTTTAATGGGATTTTTGTGCCACACGCCGGAGGGATGGGTTGGTTTATTTGTGTTTTTTTAGATATACTTTTATTAAATGAAATATTTCGTGAGCCGTCATCCAAATTATAAACCGTTTTCACCATTCCATTCATCGCGTCGAGACCTTCAAAACTAGATCCCATGTTGATAGATTTTGATAAACATTTTTTCAGGCAAAAATTCATAATGGACTAACATGTGCTTTTAAATTGTATCAACTCGTGCTCCCAAGTGAAACTAACTTGTGCTCCCGTGGGGGTGAAACACAATTGTGCTCCCCACTGGAGCACAACTATGCTTCCCAAGTAAACTAATTGGCACTTCCCATGGTGGGTCAAGCATACCCGTGCTTTCACGTGAAGTACACCCACTTCATGCGGATGCACACAGAAACAAAACAAAACCAAAAAAAAGGAAAAAAAATAGAAAAAACTTGAAAATGAGAATAAAAAGAACCCAAAAAACCAAACAAAAATCCCAGTGGAGGAAGCGTCCATCGCACAACACATGATGGCAATGGAAACGCTCTCGTCACACTTCCTAGTGACCCCTGGAAAACCCATCCACAAGGTACCTTCTTCCTAGTTGCTCCCGCATCCTTGGCATTTTTGGGACTCAAATGTTGGCATCAAGCAGTGGGGCCTCTCGTAAGCGCATCCAACTTATAGCTTTGGGCTTTGCCTCTCATAAACGCAATACACGTGTTTTTTGTTAAGTCCTGTTGTACAGGACGTGACTTTGCCTCACCTCCTGCGAGACGCAGCACCCCTCGCCACAACGGAAGCCAGTAGTTGGCCAACCTACTCCAAGATTTTTTTTTCCAATGGTAGACTTTTTATATTCCGAAAATGCTCTAGAATAAAGATATACACAAGGATTTTTTAAATGTCCACCACCTATTATAAAAATGTTTTTGCAGTATAAAAAATCTTTGTACATTTAAAAAAACTGTTTGTGCCATTCAAAAAATGTTCACGCATTTAAAAAATGTTTATACAGTGTAAACTATATATATATATATTATGTGTATTCAATAAATGTTCAACGTGTATATAAAATATTTAACACATATTTGAAAAATATTCATCATCATTTAGAAAATTTAAGGGTGTATCTTAAAACTGTTTTACATGTATTAAAAATATATGCAATGTGTATATGGAAAATATGACACTCCCAACACATGAAACAAACAAGCACGTCAAAGTTGGTTTCATGACATCTTACTGTATATATGCGCTCTACTCTTTATCAGATTTCATTATGGGAAGAATATGATGACGAATAATTCAGCACAAAACTGATGCACAATAACGCACAGAGGCAGCTCTCCTGCATGAGTCAGAGAAAAAATGAAGCAAGTAATGAATACATTCTTTCGCGAAGAAGCTGCCAACCAAACCATCCCCCAATTACCTTGGACGTGATGGACTAGATGATTTTCTTTTGCATTGATGGAGAAATCAAGGAAAAGGACCAACATCTAATCATACTCAATTTGTTAGGAGAGCTCATCGCTTTTATCCATGGCTGTTTCTGGCTTGCCAAGTTCACACTTGATTTTCATTTGGTACGGTTAGGATGATGACAACGGCTGGCTTGCTGGGAGAATGTCGTACCAAAGAACCGAACACTGTTCCTTGTCCAGGAAGATAAGAAGATTACAGATTAATAGAAGCGCAAGCAGGCCCACCCACAAAAGGAGTACTGATCTCAGTTGCCACCTGCTGCATACATGATGTTTCTTTTTTCAGTAGATTGATTGCTTTCGGTAATACTCCTACTAAGACTTAAGAGCAACTCCAGCCGCGCCCCCAACAGCCCCCCAGGGCGAATTTTTCGCCCCGGCGCCCAAAAAATGGCCCAGCCGCGCCCCCAGGGTCTAGTTTTTCGCCGGTTTGGGCCGAAATAGAAGCCGGCGAACCCGAGCCGAACCCAAGCCCCCGGTGATCGCCTGGGGGCGCCGGCCAAAGCGAAAAGGCGCGTGGGACCGCTCTGTCGGCCAGAGAAGGCCCTTTTCCCGCCGGCCCCCCTTCTTTTCCCCTCCATTTCCCTCCATTCCCCCTTACTCCCGCCATTCTCCTTCCTCTCCCCGCCATCCGGCCGCCATGCCGTCGAAGAAGTACGTCGTCCCTCGCCGAGCTACCGATGCCGACGCCACCCAACCGAAACAGAGGAAGCCGAGGGCGCCGCCGTCCAAGCCCCCAGGCATGACAAACGCCGACTGGAAGGCCGAGGTTCAGCGCCGGGAGGCTGTCACCACAGACCGGCGGAACATGCTCAACGCCAAGAAGGCTCGTGACAGGGCGGCGGCTGCGGCCGAGGTGGAGCAGGCAGAACGCGCGGCGGAGCAAGCAGAGGCGTCTCGCTCGGGGATGATGAATCCGTCCGGCAGCCACGACCCGCACGGTCCCTGGAGAGCGGCGCCATCTACGAGAGTCAGGTATACGCCGGTCTCTCGCGCCTCTTTTCGCCGTGTGCATCGCCGGCATCACTTCTTCCTCGTCGCAGATGGTCCGGATGTTCACCATGTATCGTCAGGATTGCGGCACCGACCAAGAGTTCAAGTACCTCCACGTGTTCTCTCGGATTGAGAAGCGCGAGAAGTGGGCGGATGTGCGGCGCACCCTCGCCAAGGCCAAGGATACATACAAGCCGGATGCGCCCATGCCCGGCGCAGTAGAAGGGCGCCCGGACGGCAACAAAGGAGCCAAGGCGGTGAAGACCGCGGCGCCGGCCACTGTGGGTCTGCAAGAGTCCATCGAACACTGCATCGCCGATGCCATGACCCGCGCCGCCGAGATGGAAGAGAAAATTGTGGCCTGATGGTTGGCGTTGATGGCGAACATCACCGTCAAGCTTGACCTGCTCCGGGCCAATGTCGCCGCGAAGAAGAGGAACACCAACCTGGCTTTCCTGATTGGGGGGGGGGGGGGGAGGGGGATGTCGGCGATGGACGACGAGGCCAAGGCGTGGTTCATGGTGGAGCGTGGCCTCATCCTGAAACCGCTCGCCACGACTACACCAACTCCCACGCCGACCACGCCAAGCCCCACGCCGACCAGCACCTCCTCGACGCCCAGCACAGAGGCCGCGCCGACGCCGACCAGCCCGCGCACGCCGACTCCCGCCAGCCCGACGCCGGAGGACTGCGCCGCCGTTTGATGCAATACGCCGGATAGCCAGCGCACGCCGTCCTTTCATTTGAACACCGAACTTTCAAGTTTATTGATCACCGAACTGTAGCATAGTGACGCCTGACTTGTGGCGTGGTTATCGCCGGACTTATGGCGTGGTGATCGCCTGACTTGTGGCGTTGATAGCCTTTTTCTGGTAGGCGGGAAATTTATATTTGAATTTAATCATCTTGGGGGGCCGGCCTTGGGGGAGTTGCTGGGATGTAGGTCGCCCCCAGGGCCTAAAAGACGTCGTGCGATGGGGCGAAATAGCGCCGGACGCTTTGCTAGGGGGCCGACCGAGTGGAGTTGCTCTAAGTGCAGGGTGTTTGCATTCTGGATAGTTGATGCCGATCTTTGTTGAACAGCTGTATTGTGTTCTGCTAGATTACCTCTGTACATGATGTTGCCCCAAGTAGCTTATTAAGTACCAAATTTAGTTTCTCAAAAAAGGTACCAAAATCAAGAGTTTGACAAGTGCTCGTTGTCTTGCCTAATCCTAATGTCTAACAACGAGATATTTTACGAGTAGTAGTAGTGAATAGTTAGCAATAGGTGAGGGGTGCAAGCGAATTAAGAACAACATATTAAGAATAGGAGAACTGACCGGGGGTTAGTGCATAGCTCATAGAAATTCAAAACTATTATTACATTCCTTCAAATAATGACACCAGAAAACGTAAACCTTGTCATCGAAAAAGATGGACCATTTATCCAAGCCGGAGGTACTAGCTAAGTTTGAGCCAATAGCTGCACATGTTCAAGGATTACATTAAGAAATAATAATTACATGAAGACAAAATAAAGAATGATGAACCACAGTTGCATACTTATCTTAAATACAGTTAAAAAGAGGAGAAAAACATTCTGGTAGCTGTAAAAAGTGAAGTGCAATGTTCATATTGTGTCCTCCTCCATGCAGAATGCACGCACGACTCTAGTCCAGCCTCTTGTGATGGCGGACCGACCAACCATCTCTGTCTTGTTGAGAATATCTAGATAGTCATCGTGCCCTGGTAGATATACTTTAACCTTTGCATGTCCATCAACCATGTAGTTTGAGGTAATCTTGAGTAAACTGCTTTGAAAACCACTACAAACAAAAAAGGTTCAGACATTGCAAATTTGTAAGCTAACAACTCATTATGGACAATAAAAAGAAAGGTATAGAGGTCTTAGTTACCATCCTGTAGTTCACTGTTCTCTTGGATAAGGTGTAAAGAAATAATTTAATTGTCATATTTTATCCCATTTTTGTTAAGAATCTTTATTAGTTTCCTCACTTGATGCTACTTCATGAATATCTCAGTGCCCTATGAGCTAAAGGGGCCGACGCGCAGATATTTACCAGTATCATATGTACCTACAAGCAACAAGTTAATATGAGAAGGTAAACTGAAATTGCACAATGACGTAGTACACTATTCTCTGTCCCAGTATATAAGATCTTATTACATACAAAATACTAACATATTTGATATATTAACATATTATACTATGGGGCGGAGGGAGTTTATATAAGCCATGTGATGAAACTAACCTCGATGGAAAACAACAACCGTTCAAATATTGTCCTGGGTAAGTACATCGAAAGACATGTTAAGTACGACATACTAAACATCGACCAAATATATGCATGATAAACAACATGATCTCAAAATAATAGCTTCAGTGTGCTAGCTAGGCAAATAAAAAGTTGAAAGGTGTGTTAACTGCAATAGGCTTAATATTTAACAACAACAAAATATAGTAATTCAAACTGGTATTGTGCAGGTTTAAGCACACCACTTATTGTTACATAAAAATGAAAAGGCATATGCTTACTACAACAGACTTAACAACAACCAAATATAGTCATTCATAGTGGTACTGTTGAATTTGCATAGAACTTCAATAGTGCTTAAACATCAAATTATATAACTGAAATCACATTGTGAAAAAACTGAAATAAACAGTGGGCGTGTCAACTACATCAGCCTTAAGAGGAACCACATATGACCATTGAAACTGGTATGATAAAATTGAACTTGAAAGTACACTAGCACATATATAACTTTACAATTTGAATAACTGAAATAAACAAGGCATACTATATAGGAATTGAATCTGGGCGTATGCTCACTACAAACAACCAAGCAAGGAAAAACAGATAAACAAGGCATATGCTCATTACAACAGGCTTAACAACAACCAAATATAGTGATTCATAGTGTACTGTTGAAATTGCATAGAACGTAGTTGGTGCTTAAGCATCAAACTGTATAACTGAACATCACATTGTGAAAAAAACAGAAATAAACAGTGGGCGTGTTAACTACACCAGGCTTAATAAGGACCACATATAGCTATTGAAACTGGTAGATGAAATTTAATTAGAAAATACATACTTGCAAATATAGAACTTCCCAATGTGAATAACTGAAATAAACAAGGCATACTATATTGCAATTGACATATGCCCACTACAAACAATCGAGAAAGGAAAAACAGTTAAACAAGACACATGCTAGCTACAATAGGCTCAATAGCAACCAAATTAGTCATTCATAGTGTACTATTGAAATTGCATAGAAGGTAGATGATGCTTAAACATCAAATTGTAAAACTGAATATCACATGTAAAAAAATGAAATAAACTGTGGATGTGTTAACTACACCAGGTTTAACAGGAACCACATATGGTTGTTGAAACAGGTATTGATGAAATTCAACTGCACGGTCCATATATTTTGCATGAGTGAAATAATTAAACATGACATGGGTTTCCTCGCCTATCACGGATGGGCTCCTTCCCATTAGAAGAGCATGGATTCTGGGTGTGCTTCCTGTTGTCGCAGACGGGCTCCTTCCCCTTGGAAGAGCATGGATGCTGGGTGCCTTCTCTAATGTCGTGGATGGGCTCCTTCCCTTGGAAGAGCACGGCGGTAGGGCGCCCTCCCAGATACCGCGAATGGGATCTTTCCCGTTGGAAGAGACGGATAGGGTGTCCTTGTCAGTGTCGTCGTTGTCAATGAGGTCTGACATAGCAACTGACGATGCCGAGCCACCGCCATAGAACGTGTTCTTCATAAATGACAAAAGGGGCTCGATGGCGATGAAGGAATGCAAATTCTTGACAGTGAAGCAGAGGAAATCAACGGCTGGGACTTGCATGAGGTCGACGGGTGTTGAACCCGAGGGGTTGGGGATAGGCCACTTAAGCTGAGATATAGCCCGCGTCAAGCCATCGATTTCAACGAGCTCAATGTCGTAGCCGGTTGCGTAGATTTACACCCATTGTTCTGAAGCCTCCTCGTCGTCAGATTCCCTGGAGGCCTCGGAGGCCATCTCGTCATCGTATTCAGCTTCTTCGGCAGCCTCCTCGTCATCGTAGTCAGCTTCCCTGATGGTCTCGGCGGCCACCTCGCTATCGTCCAACGTCCAGGCCGTGATATACCTCCTTTTGGCCATTCGCTCCTCGAGCTCTATGGGAAGCGTAGCTGGGATTAGGCTGCGACGGTCTACGATGGGGGATGGGGATTTGTGATAAAGGGGGCAATTAGTAGGCGCCATCTAAGAATTTCACGGCGGAGAAGGTACGAAGATGGGTTGGTAACCTGCACGACACGAGCAGTAGAGGTTGACTATGGAAGCGGGGCGGGGCGGCGCCAACGGCGACGGCGAGCTAGCTAGGATTTGAGTGAGGGGGGAGTTGTGTGGGGGTGAGGGTAGGAGTGGCCTAGGTGGTGTTTGAGGAAATGCCACAGCCACCATAAATTTTACTTGGAGGGAGTGAAAAACCAGGATAACTGAAATTTATACGAAGGCTTCCAAGTGGCGCCGTAGGAACAAACATCGCACACGGCCCAAACATAATACTTGTGTGCTATTCAAGGCAAAAAACCTGCGGAATCACCAAATTTTAAATTGATCAAGGCGGGTAGCTATTTTTAAGATTTCTTCAGGAGAGTTGGTACAAGGATGTACTGTACTGATGTGACAACCACAGACATGGCACACGGTTAGTATGCGGGAACCGTGTCTACTGATAATAGTTGGCGGGGTTTAATGTAAAGAAACAAGATGGGATAATTAATTGGTAAATGAATTCTACTCATTAGCATGTGCATGTAATTGTTTTGGGATTGAGCACACAAAAATCAGAAATTTTTTCATTGACTGTAGGGTTGTGTTCGATTCTCCAAACCGTAAGCATTCGCTATTATATTGTAGCGAACATAGCCCAATATAATAGTATAATATACCATAACACTAATCTCCTATTAAATTGAAGAGCCCACATTCAAGTAAGGTCTCTAATTGACAAGTGACACCCAATTTTGACCTGGTCAATAATATCTTAAAGCTCTCTCATTTCATAATTTCATTTATACCTCTATAACACTATACTCAATAGTTTTAAAGAGTCCATATTCAATTGAGGTCTCCAAGACTCCAATTAAAACTGGGTCACCCGATTTTGACCGGGTCAACATTCTCAAAACTCCGTCGTGCAATTCTTTAGACAAATACATTCTACTTTCTACCGGGTTTGATTTATGAGTTTGAACGAACCAACAGTTTTTTAAATCAGTCAACAACAACCGGTCCATAAAAACATATCAATCACACAGAAATTTTCCCACATATATAAGATTGGTAGCGTATAATATAGAATCACACCATGAAAGGCTCATCAAATTATCGAATTATAAATAAAGATAAAACACATTATGTCATCTTCCCTACACATCAAACCGAATATTCCATTAGTTTTAAAATATAAGGTGTATTTGTTTTTTGGAAAGTCAAATTCTTCAACTTTGACCAAGTTAAGAGCAAAAACATCGACATCCACAACATTAAATAAAAAATTTATGAAAATTCATTTAACGGCGAATCTAATCACAACAATTTGATATTACGTATTTGGATATATTTTTCTACAAATCTGATCAAATTTAAAGGGGTTGACATTTTAAGAAAGTAATACACATTGTATTTTGAAACAGTGTGATTAAGTTTTTTTTAATCTAACGACGCAGCGAGCCGACTCCTTCTAGTATATCACTAAGCTCGATAGGATTGAAGGCCTCACCATCAATTGTGGTCTTCAATTGGAATTTGGTCATCCAATTTTGACTAGGTCAACAATTTCTCAAAACTCTCATGTTTAATATTTTATACAATATATTATGTTTCCTAATTTTAAATCTTCACAATTAATTAAGGCTTCATTTTAGAATTGCCTACCCGATTTTGACCGGGTTGATAATTTCTCAAAGAGCTCTCTCATTTAATTATTTTAAGTTTCTATGTTCCATAATTATAAAGCTCTTTCATTTGATTGGGGTATTCAAATTTGAATTTGGTTTACGATTTTGATCGGTCCAACGAATTTTCTAATCAATCACCAGCAACCGGCCTATAAAAATATATCAACCCTTCATAATAATTATGTCTCAAGATACCTCCCACACACATGTCGACGTCCTCTATTTCAACACGGTCCACCCGTGTCATCGCTTTATCCTATTTCTGGCCCAAAAAATGCTTCCAAATGTGGACAACCCCAAGGCGGTGGGCTACAGGAATATAATAAACTCTTGCGGACGATAGTTTGGGACTAAAGAGAAGGTTACCTTTGAAGTGTGCATGATGAATATGGCAAAGTTTCCCAAGAGTGCAGCGGCACAGCTGCAGCACCCACTCTTCCTTTTTCCTGTTTATTTTTTCTCGTTCATCTTTCTTCATTCTCGGTTCATGCGATGCAATAGCACAGCAGCAATGACCAATGTTTTTGCAGCTCCTTGCTCTATTCTTCCGCCGTAGAGCTGCTCTCTTCTCTCCTTATCTCTTCCTTGGTCGCAACACACTACACGAGATTTCCGAAGATAGCACATGCACATTGTACTCAAGAATTGAATCCCCCGACCCAGGCCACAAATAGCTCTGTCATCTGTCGACCACTCCACATCAGCCAAATTTAGACCTTCTATTTTATATCTTAAAATGTGAGAAGAAACTACAAGACAGAGATATAGCAAGAGAAAAAACAAGGAGTTTGAATGAACTGGGGATCCCACCTTGCACGTATGATTTTTTTCTTGCAATTACTACAAACGTGCAGTAGTGTTGCCAACTTGCCAAGCTTGCCCTGACTGATAATCACAAAGGATAAATAGGTTGACACCCTGTAGCTCAACCCGGGTTCTAAACCCTAACCGCCGCCGCTTCCGCACCCGCGCGCCGCCCCTGGGGCGGTCGGCCTTCATGAACGCTGCCGGGGGCCGCGCCGCCCGTACCTAGTACCTAGGATTCATCCGCCGGTCGTGTTGACCGGCTGTCCTAGATAGTCTTTTCCCCGAGCCCTTGCTCCGGGGTATTCTCTCTCCCGCCGGTCATCTTGATCGGCGGTTTCTTTTTTCGTTTTCCGATGTAATCTTGATCGGTTTGCGTCGCCTACCACCGCCGTCGATCCCGTGCGCATCTACTCCAACACCGGCGCGATCGACCGGCTTCTTCATTGATCCGGCGGCCTCGCGCGTCTGCCCGCTGGTCGCCCCGACCCGGCGGCCTCACGCGTCGTCCGCGCGTCTGCCCGCTGGTTGCCCGACCTGGCGGCCTCGCGTCATCGGCGGCCCTTCACCACCACCGTTCGCGCGCCGGCCCGCCCGTCGATCTATGCCGGCCGTCACCGCCCTGCTCCGACCGGGACTCATGCATCACCCCGCCAGCGGCCTCGCGCCATGCGGCGGCCAATCATAGCCGCCCTGCCGCCCGTTGTCGCCGGCTTCATCTCGGACTCCGCCGCCATCCCGTCTTCACCGAGCGGCGTCCCCGACCTCGCGCGCGATCAGATTGATCACCCGCCCGCCGCCGCGATCCACCTCATCTACGCCGTGCGACCGACCTGGGCCGTCGGTTGCGCGTGCCTCGGCAGGCCCCGTGAAGACCGTCCCGAGCTCAGCGCACCCCTCTACCGATCGAGCAGCGGGCTGTCGCTGCGTCGCCCCGTCGGGCCGCAGCGCCGCCGCCCGGTGGTTCTTCTCCCGTCTACACCGACCCGCGTCACCGCTGCATCGCCCCTTTGGGCCGTAGTGCCGTGGCCCGCGGTCCACCGCCGCCCCGAGGCCGTCCGTTCCAGGTCGTCCCTGTGGCAGCACCGACCCTCGCGCCGCCGCTTCGTCCGCTTCGCGCGTCAGAAGCGAAGCGTGGCACGCGGTCCACGCCGCCGTTCGAGGCCGTCCCGCGGTTGCACCGACCGCACTTCTCCGCTGCGCCGTGGCCGTGGTCCCTGCCGCCGCCCGAGGTCTTCGCCGTCGCCTTGACCTGCCCGCCGCCGCTGTGTCCCCCCTCCGGGCCGTAGCGCCGCGGCCCGCGGCCCACCGCCGTCGCTGCGCGTCGACTTCCTGTGGTATGCGTCGCGCCGCCTTCCTTGACGCGGGAACGCCACCGTCTGCGCCGGTCTTCGTCATGCTTTTGAGTTCTCCTCGCCTACTTCGAGCACCGCCGCCGCGCTCCTAACTTAGCCGCCGCTGCCACCGTCAGGCCGCCGCCGCCGCTGCTACCCCCGTAGCCGACGCAGCCGCGCGCCCGTCCACCTCCCTTCATCTTCGCCCAGCACCAGCCCGTCGCCAGCGTCGCCGTCATCTACCCCGACCACTTCGTCTTCTCCGACCATCGTTGGTGACATTGGCCCCGCGCCGATGGACGCCGCAATCGTCGTCGAGTTCTTCTCTGCTGGCCTCTCCGACTTCTTTGACATGGTGTACAGCTCGTGCAGGTCCTAGTCTCCGCATGCCCGGTGCTGGCAACACCGCTGCGTGCATTCGTCCAAGACGTGTTCCCGGGCCTGGCAATCCTGGTGCGGCGCTTCATCAACTTCGTCTTCGTCCATCTAAGCATGCCCGGTGCTGGCAACACCGACGCGTGCCTTCGTCTACGATGTGTCCCCGGGCTTGGCAAACCCGCCGCGACGCGTCGTCAACAACATCTCCTTTCCGGCGCACCACTACTTCGACACCACTGCGCCCATGCTAACTCCGCGCCCCCTTGCGCCCGCGGCTCCACAGAGACTTCCTCGACACCGGCCACCCCGACTCGACATCGACCATGGCATCCTTCCCACGGCTCCCTCGACCACGGCTACACCACCCTCCGCTCTCGGCTTCATCGACAAACGGCACAAAGGGCTACCGCCTGCTTGAGCAACCTCGTCGGTTTTCACTCCAGCCATGACTCGCGATGCATCGACCGTTGGGGGTGTCCGTCGGCTTCTCTTCGGATTCTTCTCCAGTCTCACCGTCTGCGTCGCTACCGTTGTGACTGCGGGGGATGTTGAGTATCGTGATTATTAGGAAAGTTAGGATAACGTAGGATATTATTCTACCTTGCCTTGTACTCCAAGATAACCATGTACTCCTATATATATGCCCAAAAGGCCCAAGCAATACAACAACAATTCCACCAAATCCTTCTCTCTCCCTTCCAACAGTCTGGACTCCGTTTGGTCCAACGGCAAGGAAACGAGCATACGCCAAATGTGGGCCAGTGTACTGTTCCAAAAGGGAAAGAGGGACGTGAATATTTTCTGCCATGAAACTGGCAGCAATGATGTACTTCCAATGCTACATATCTGGTAGTAAGCCTATGTTCGAACACAGAAATTCAAACCTGACAGATGTGTCACCAAGGCAGAGCTTGAGATATTCGTTTGTACGGTAATGTCTTTAACAATGGTCTTTGTAAAACAAACTTTACTCGGAAGTTTCTGAACCAAAAAAGAATTACAGAATTAATGTTGGACCAACCCATATCGTTCTCTATTTTCGCAGTGCAAAATTCCCTGCTTATTTACTTGAGTTCGACGGTGTATTTTTCTGCTGTACAATAGAAGCATCGTTTACATGTAATTTCCCTGCCAACAGAAGAAAACCAAATAAACGAATAGAGCTATCCCACTTTACTACTGTAAGTATGTTTCCCTGAACCGTCTAATCAGCCCTTCCATGAGTTTCTTTGAATCACAAGGCTATGTGGCTAGTATATATCTATGGCTTCTTCTTTTTCTCAAGGAAATGAATATTAATGGTGATAGTGAAGCTCTGAAGCCTGGAGGTGAGTAAATTGCTGAAAGCCACCACATTTGTGGATAGGGTACTCCAAAACCAGCACTTTTGCTAGAAATCACAAAAAATCACCACTTCCGCGGTAAGTGAGTAATAAAATGCACTAAACGAGCTGCCAGCCGTGACTAAGTGAAAAACTGACATGCCTGGCCCACATGTCAGGCTGACTTGGCAAAGAATAAACACGTAGACAGGTGACTAGGCTCTGGCATTTCGTCGAGTACTTCGTGTGCACGCACAACACCTGCTCTTCTCCGGCGATGTTGCCCCTCCGTCTGCACCCGACGAGCTCCGCCCCTCCTCTGCGCGCGGCGAGCCGGTCCCCTCTCACCAGGCCGCCCCACTCACTAGCACGTCCCCCGCGGAGAAGAGTCGACGTGCGTCGTCGGTGTTGCGCGCCAACAGCACGCCGCCGGCGCCGGAGCCTGCGAAGAAGTCCGCTAGCCGCGCCTTGGGGTTCTCGGTGCGCCGCCGCCACCAGTGTTGCCACGGTGAGCATCACACCTTCCCCGCCTCTGGCTCCTGTGGCTCTCGTGCCGGCGCTCGCGAGGAAGACAACGAGAGAGTCGAAGCGCGTCGTCGGTGTCGCGCGCCACCAGCACGCCGCAGGCGCCGGAGCCTGCGAAGAAGTCCGCTAGCTGCGCCTTGGGGTTCCCGGTGCGCCGCCGCCACTAACGTCGCCATGGCGAGCAGCACACCTTCCCTGCCTCTGGCTCCCGTGTCTCTCGTGCCGGCGTTCGCGAGGAAGACAGGGATGGGGTGACGGGAAGGAGCTCGCATCTGGCCGTGGCCAGCAGTAGGGGCTGCCGTAGCTGGGCGGGGCGTCGAGGCCAGGAGGAGCTCGCCCGACCTCAGCTTGTCGACGCTGGGATCCCACCGGATCTAGGTGAAATTGGGGAGGCAGGGCGTGGCGCCACCGGCGGCGTGGAGCTCCGGCACCGACGGGCGGCTTCCGTCGGATCAGGAGAAGGAGGGGAGCTAGGCGAGCGCGGCCTGCTTCTCTCTGCCCCGGCCATGGCGTGGCGGCTGGGATTCCGCTTTATCTAGAAGAAGGAGATGAGAGAGAGAAGACAAGAGGTGTGGCTGACAGGTGAGACCCCCGTCCACGTCAGCAGGTCAAACATTGACTAGGACTAGTATTTGCCACATCAGCCTGGATAGACGGGTCCCACACATCAGTTTTGCTGTTAGATGCGTTTAATTCCAAATTAGTGTGATTTGTTACTCGCTTGCCGCGGAAGTGGTGGTTTTTTGTGATTTCTGGCAAAAATGATGGTTTTGGAGTACCCTAGCCATAAATGTAGTGGCTTTCAGCAATTTACTCCCTGGAGGTCACCCTTCACTCATAACCTTCACTCCTTGCAGCTCCAGTAGATAATGTCTCTGACGATGATCAATAGGACGCCGCAGAGCACGTGGATGTCGGCAATCGAGAAGGCCTCCGGCGACGCCTGGGGCCACCCTCCCGGCCTTCCGGAGCTGCAACACCACCCGGATCAGGAACAGCGCCAGCGCGGCAGCTATGCGGCCCTGATGAGGACGCACGCCCTCAGCACCATGGCATGCCCAGCGCAGCACTCCCCCTTGGCCACAACCCGAGGTTGCGAACGACGGTGGAGACGCTGACGACCACCAAGTAGGCGATGGCATCCCCGGTGAAGAGTGCGAGGTTGGACGCACGGGAGGTGAACCCCAAGAGGTTGATAGCGCTGAAGGCCATGAAGAGCAGCGAGAAGGCGACGGCGTTGCCGGATGTTGGAGTCTAGCCCTAGCTCTCTCCCTCTGGTTGCTCGAACCGAGGAAGAAGAAAGGTGGGAGACACAAGAAACGGTGGTCCGGCGCATGAACACCCGCCCGCCGCATGAACGGCTTGTTCCTCAAGCATGAGCTCGAATCCACACATAGAACAGCCCACACTACGCTGCACTGTCCACTCCTCCACGCCCTGGCTCGCGCCCACGTCAGGCACGGACACGATCAACACATCCGGGCTCCAACAGAACGCCACGATCACCCCCGCTACTATTGCCAACTAAACCACGCATCAAGTGTGTGCACACACGCACACCCCACACAACACACGACGCACACTCACAGTCACAGGCCGTACACAAGTCGGACTATGCCAATACAATGATCAGACCATGCCCAGACACAAACACGCACAATCACACTCTCCACGGCACAAACCTGGCATGCCCGACGCCGGTCACCTCCACACGGAGATGGCTTATTGCGCCAACAATTTTATATCTTATATCTTATATCTTATATCTTATATTTACTAATTGGAGGCACCTTTCTTGATCTCTCATTAATCCACATCATCAAGATTAATTAAACCGTTAGATTATATAATTTACGACCAGGATGAAAAGACAACATGCGTAACACAGATGATCCAATCCTATGAAAAACGCACCTGACACGCCCAACTTATAGTCAAATATATAATTTACGACCAGGATGAAAAGACAACATGCGTAACACAGATGATCCAATCCTATGAAAAACGCACCTGACACGCCCAACTTATAGTCAAACGAAACAAACAAACTCCACCCGCAAAAAAAAGCCTCACGTAAAAAAGAAGGAAAGGTCCACCCGCAAAAGAAGGCTACCGCAAAAAAAGCCTCACGTAAAAAAGAAGGAAAGATCCACCCGCAAAAAAAGGCTCACGTAAAAAAGACTCACGTACAAAAACCTCACATAGAAAAAAAGCCTCAAGGAAATCCTCACGTAAAAGAAACTCCACCCGTTGCCACAAATTAGGAAGGAAAACTGTCATTTAAAACGCTAATGATAAAGTATCAAAACAAATCCAACGATAGAAAGGAAAAAAGTCCATGATCCGGCTGATTGCCACTGAAATAAAAAAAAGAGAACAAGGAAAGCATCCATCTGTTCCCACAAATAAAGAAGGAAAACGTCCATTAAAAATCTAATGATAATTAAATACCAAAACAAATCCAACGAGAGAAAGGAAAAGAATCCACAATCCAGTTGAGTGCCCGTGAAATAAAAATAAGCCTCCATTAATCCACATAAACAAAATCAATTAACTATTAGATTCTAAAATTTATGATTTAGGACTAAAGTAAAAATTGCATAACACTGATCATCCCGTCCTATAAGAAAAAAAACACATGCGACACGTCCAATGTTTCTCAAAAAAGAAAAGGAAAGTCTGACGTCTAAAAAAGAAAAAGCAAGATAAGCCTCAAGTAATTCTCGCAGAAAAAAGCTCACGTCAATTGAAAAAAGGAAAGCCTGTCCATTAATAAAACATAGAAAGCCTTCTCCCGTTCATAAGGAATTTTGATATCCAGCTGATTGCCCGTGAAATTATAATAAGCATCCATGGCTCCGTCAATCAAGTATTCTCTCGGTAAAATCTACAGGGTCTCCTCTGTATGGCCGTTGTCTCCTCTGCTTCGATCCTGTCCTCCCTATAGTCGGCGGTGGCGATTTTCCATACTGAGTCTGCTCTCCCACCTCCAGATAGCATAGAGGCAGCCGATCAATATAACCAGTAATGGGTATTCCCATCACATCATGTTTTTGATATATACTCTGTAGTACTTTTGTATTAATTTTTTCCATTTTATTGAAAAGAAAAGGATATCCATGTGATAAATAAAATTAGATCTATCTTGCACTACCGTAAGTATTTTTTCAAATTTAACTCAAGTCCAAATTTGTACTGCTTTGCTTCCTACTCCTAATAAACCATCCGAACAAGGGAGCATGCAGTTTTGCAGGGGAAGGCCGATCATACTTGCTAATTAATTGTCAGCATTGGAAGCCGATGAGCACTTCTTGCGTGACAAAGATAAACTATATTGGATGGAGAGGCTGGACGAGCTCCCCATGTACACTGTCGGGCGGTGGTCGCATCCGATGTCGCTGGATGCAAAGTAGTGGTGTCGTGCAAGTTTAGTCTATATGCGAAATCAGCTCGGTGGTGAAAAATAAACTACTTTGACTGACATGCATCCATACTTGCGATTGATGAATTACATGTGGATTCACATCTTTCTTCACATGTGCAGATTGCTAATGCTTATTATTTACGCATATAATACGTCTATGCGTGTTTCCATTTTAGCCTGATAAGAAAAAAAATATAGCTATTAAACTATCTTTAATACACATAAATTTCTAAAGTAATATTCATGTACCATGCAACACAAAGATCTCATATAAACAAATGATTATGTACGTGATATACATATGTGTAGTAGGGATAGAAAGTACTGTAAATGTTCAAGCACATTGATCATAAAACAAATTCTTGAAGATTTCTTTTGGTAGAAAGAAGATCTTGAAATCTGAATTATCTATCACACAGTTCCCAACAAATCATATAACATTTTCTTTAAGAATTTTTTGATTAATACAATAACATAAAATACCAATAACAAATGGTCCTTAAAGTAATTTAAAAATGTATAAATCATGTTTTTTGGCTACAGTATCATGTTCTACTACTAGGAATTGTACTACTACTCCAAATGATCGTTCCGGCGTACAAGCGCCCCCCGCGCGAACGGCTTCTTTCTTGAAGCACGAACTCGAATCCACATGTACAACATCCCACACGACACCGCGCTCCCCACTCCTCCATGCCCATGTGCTCCGCACGCCCTGGCTCGTGCCCACGTCGAGCACAGAGGCGATCAACACGACCGCTCTCCAACAGAAGGCCACGGTCACCCGCCGCTACTATCGCGAACTAAACCACGCATCAAATGTGTGCACACATGCACACCCCGCGCCACACATGCATCGCACACTCACTGGCCATACACAAGTGGAACTATGCCTGTACAATGGTCAGACCATGCCCAAGCACACACACGACAAAACTCTCCACGGACCAGACCTCGTGCGCCCGAGTCGGTCACCACCGCACGGAGATGGTTTATTGCGCCAACAATCACCCCCTAACCCATGACGTCGTTGCTCGCTGCCGCTATAGCAGCCCATAGTGTCGTGCACCGCCGCGCAACGCCACTGTGCCTCCATGGTCGTCGCACCGAGCCGCCGCTACCGCGGCGCCACCTTGCAGGTCCTTTGCGACATCCTCGCCTCCGCGACCTCCGTGTCGCACGACATCACACACACAGCCGTGGACTAGCCGTGCGTCGCGGTTGCCATGCGCTCGCCGTGCACCGCAGCCTCCATGTCCACCACGCTTGCCGTGCTCGCCACCGCGTGCCAAGGCCCCGAACCTGGTAACTCTGATGCCAATTATTGGATTCTAGCCCTAGTTCTCTCCCTCTAGTTGCTCTCTCTCTCTCTCACTGGCTCGAACCGCGAAGAAGAAAGAAGGGGGGAGATACAGGACACGGTAGTTCCGCCGCACGAATGGTTTCTTCCTTCAAGCACGAACTCGAATCCACATGTACAACAGTACACGGTGGTTCCGGCGCACGAGCACCCCCTGGACGAACGGCTTCTTCCTTGAAGCACGAACTCGAATCCACACGTACAACATCCCACACGACGCCGCGCTCCTCACTCCTCCACGCCCGTGCGCTCCGCACGCCCTGCCTCACGCCCACGTCGCGCACAGACGCAATCAACACGGTTGGGCTCCAACAGAACGCCATGACCACCCCCCACTACTATCGTTGATTGTTCTGGAGACCGACTGTCTCGAGGCGAAGAATCTGATTTCTCAAGGACACGCAGGCCGCTCGAGATACACTATGATGGTGGATACTATTTTGAGATCCCTACACGAGGGCAGAGAGGTGAAGATCACACATGTGAAGCGTGATCAAAATGTTGTGAGTCATTTTTAGCTAATTTTGGTAGATGTGAGAATCGCACTGCTATGTGGATTCGACCGTGTCCGGGTGTTGTTCCAGAACTTTGTAAGGCGGACTCTCCATTGATTGAGTAATAAAAACATCCTATTTCCCCGCAAAAAAAGTTTGTGCACACATGCACACCCCGCGCCACACACGCACACACACTCAGAGGCCATAGACAAGTCGGACTATGCCAGTACAATGGTCAGACCGTGCCCAGCCACACACACACGCACAACCACACTCTCCATGGACCAGAACTGGCGTGCTCGACGCCGGTCACCACCACACGGAGATGGCTTATTGCGCAAACAAAAGCATGACGAGTCACTCGAGTACGTGCGCGCAACGGCGCCGCAGGCGGCAGTGACATGCATGCCTGCCGCCGCTGGTGCTGGTCCTCGCGCAGAATGCCGGCGACACATGCCTTTGCAATTAGCAGGAAGGTGAGAGCAAGAAGCAGCGTGGCCGCGTACGTGAACACGGTGTGCGACAGCTATGAGCAGTGCGAAAATGGATGACGATATGAACCACACCACGTGGAACATGCCCGAGCCGCGACGACACCCGGCGCAGCAGCAGCCCCGATGAAGAACACGATGCCACGAGCTGGAATGCGAACACCACTGCTGAAAACGGATCGTTTTTTTTCCTCTATAAAGGAGAAACGGTCGTAAACATTGCTGTGTGCGTTTCTTTTAATCCCGGCCGTTAATCTTTAAGGTTAACACAGATTTAACGGATGTAAAGAGATGACGGATGAAGAACCATGAAATCATCCTCCCTTTAATAGTATATATAGGTATAGAAAACTAGTACTCGTCATGGGCAGTTAGGGTTATTCCCAGGGCCACCATAGTAGATGTAAGTTCCCCAGTCGCCATAGTTGCCACTTTGCACATTATAGCAATTGTTCTGCTCAGTTATCAATCCCACATCACTTGGGGGATTGAGAAAGTTGGATGAATTTACCACTTGGATGTTCTTGATGTGACTCGCCTTACCGAACCCTTCAGTTGGAAAGTGTCCACTACCCATATGTGTGGATGTTTGGCCGACATCAGGTGAAAATATCTCGCCGCCCCACATAATAGTGGAGGCACTATGTGCCAAGTCAGAGAAGATGTACGATGGCCAATACCCAACGTTATATCCTCCAACTTGTAGCCACCAGTTACCGCCTGCTCGGTCCTACAAGGAAAAATTACATACTATAGAATAAAACACAGATGATTAAACATGAGGAGGGAATATTGTTTAAATTCTGTAAGTGTCAAAATCAAGGCCGAAAAGGGAACACTAAAGGCCAGGGTGAGCTGACAGGGATGAGTGTTTTTGTTAGTGAGCTCAAATATGATATGTATTATAGATGTGTAGCTTAATCAATTCGTGATTTAGAAGACTTGCATTGTAAAAATATGTTCCAACAACCATGAGACTAAAGCAAGGTAAATTATTTGAGCACTAAAATACTCGAGTCCGCCAATCAAACTAGAAAGAGACAGACTCAACCATCTATGTAACTGGAGAATCTACAATAATGAGACGTCCTCTTGACGATGCATGCAATCATGCATCTTTTTTTTCGAGGAATGCAATCATGCATCTAGGGTAGAAGTACGCCCTTCTATGCTACCCGAGGATCAAGTGGTGGTGCAGACATCCCATAAAATTCACAAGATGTGTAAGTGAACATACGGTTTTTGGCTTGAAATTGCCGGTGCATGCAACTCAAAGCAAGAGGTCTCGAGTTTAAATCCTAGGGGATATAATAAAATAAAAATATTTAGTAGACTCCTATTTGAACATTTCGGCATTTTGATTGAATTGGTAGGCGCACACAACTAAAAATATTTATGATTGGAAATCTTATTCTATTTTGTTACCTTCCAAACTAAAATATCGACATCATATTGTGTGCCACCATAGGTGGATGTTGGGGAGATACTGCCGCCAATTGTGATTTGATTGCTTGTTTGGATGAACCCCGAGCATAATAGGTTGTAACATCCTGTAGTTTGATACGCATCGCGCTACAATATTCCATACGACAGAAAGTTAGTATTTTAGTATTATTCCAAACCTTAGGAAAGGTCTCAATACTATCATTTATCAAGATAAAATGGAATATGAAGTTTATCTTACGGTCCAGTAGATGAAGAGTCTCGTATTGCTATCACCATATAGATTTGGATAAACCTACAATATTTGTAGAGAGCATAAGGCCATTAGGCACAATGAAAGATAAGGCACAACTGACTAGACCATTACAAAATGTTTTGAACTTGTATAATAGCTATGTCTAAGCACGACCACATGGGATTTATGCATTAGGTGGAAGAGATACATAGATATATAATTGATACACGCACACACATACACAAAGACGGAGGAGAGAGAGAGAGAGAGAGAGAGAGAGAGAGAGAGAGAGAGAGAGAGAGAGAGAGAGAGAGAGAGAGAGAGAGAGAGAGGTGAGGTTGTTTGTTTGCTACAGCAAACAAAAACAAGCAAGAAAAAGTCTTTGTAGACACCTTGTTTCTCCCTTCCTTCCATTGCAATTATCCAAATACAGTGTGATGCCATGCCAAAAAGGGCACCAATATGAGAAATGCCCATGGAATCTCGCTCTTTTTAGTCCTTTCTCCAAATTCTTTATTCCAATCCCTCGGTAGTTGCATCTTATCCCTTCAACACATGTGATGGCTCATAGAAGTTTGGTTGCTTGTTTGTTTAGTTGAGTCCTTTTAAATGTTCACGCTATACATGCTTATATATCTAGTAAATTCCTTTATAATATTGATGATATAGTTTTCCTACAGCACTTAATAGTGTCAAAAATAATTTCACGTGCCTAATGTACCTCGCTAGTCCATGAACCCATGCTCCCACAGGGGCATAAGAGACTTAAGTATTTTATAAGATACAGAAGAATTGGATGTTCGTGGATAAAATTTGAGGCCCATGTCTAATCAAATTTCCTATCCTTTTTTTTTTCACAATCTTGTATATATACCATGCAATTTTATCCTGATAAAAAAGACTTCTATTACAAACTATTTTTCACATCTTGATTGATACTTTTTCCAATTTGCATTCCGGCCCTTTATGTGTTTTACAGGTGCTAATTTGAAAACTTAGCTTAAGTTATATGTTAGCTCTTGTTGTAGCCATCCAGCATGATTCATCAATTCAAATTTTGGCTTCCTAGTTTAATCCGCTATAAATTTATTCATCCATGTGTTTAGTTGAAACAAAAAATGTTAAGTAAAAATATATTATATTATGCACTCCACTATTGATTAGTAAAGTGTTGTGAGTAAACATTTTAGCCAACACCACGGTAACGGAGAAGTTGTGTTTCCGCTATCAAAGAATGGTAAGTGGCATATTTAAAAAAATAAAGTTTTTGTGTTACAATGTAATATGTTAAAACAATTTAATATGAATATAATATATTATCCATAATTACATTTTTTGGCCGTAATAAAGCATTAATATACTTTAACCTGAGTTGTTATTGTCATTGGCATGTCATTCATTAAATATAAGAGGTAGATTAAATATGTTGACTATCATTACAATAACCCTAAATAGTAATCTCAGTTACTTCAGGTCAGGTTTACTAAAGCTTAGCAATTCATGAATTGTGGTTACTCAATATTCCAATTGATTTAGTTGTGTGGTAAACTCCTTTTTATAATTAAATATTAATAAAAGTTTTCTTTAATAATACCAATTGATAAAATGGGCATGTAGAAAGAAAAATGTTATTTACAGTTTAAGATGTCTACATGTCCTTAGGTATTAGAAAAAATGTTGCAAGCACAACTAATGAGAAAGAACAAACTTTACGAATGGACAACCTAGTCTAGCTCATTCAAATCACATATATCATGCACGAATGGTAAAAGGATGAGTTAATAGATCTTTTATGATGGTGGATTTAACGTTTCACTCTGAGGTCTCACCTGCCATCCTACTTCAATGGTATTGAGGTTGTTGCCATTGTAGGAACCCGCGGTGATCCAAAGCTGTGTTAAGCTGAAGTCATTGGCCCTGGCAATCGCTGGTTTCCACATATTGAAGGTGCCTTTGCTTCCATAGCACTTATCGTACCGTGCAGATGCGGCAGCATACTGCTTAATGGGAGAGAAACAAAGTCAAATGTGTAAATATGACAATAGCAATAGTACCAATCTAAGAAGAAGATTATTAATCATATATTCTTATTAAATGGTGTTTTACCTGGTGGCCCCTTAATATATTGGGTGTGTTAGTGCCATTGATTGGATTGACAAGTGGGATGCTCCTAGGCATCTTCGTGCCAAACCTCCTAACTGAACTGGCCCTCAAGACATGCTCCTCCTTGGTCCTTCGTATTGGTATGGTGTGCTCAGGGCACTTTCCATTTTGATGCCATGTTTGGGTGATTAGATGGCGTGTGATATTGGAATGATGTTGCATGCCTTTTGGGTTGTAAGAAGGACACATCTGAAAATATGACAATTGAGTGATATCCTGATACGTGAGTGTGATATTATGGGGCACTGCAACTTCTTATAATCAACTGTTATATGAAAATGAAAATGATGTGCCAAGTATTACCTGTATAGTATGGTTCTTGAGGAGAGGATGGTCGAATGCAGGCTGTTTGATGATATGCACACAGTCTATGATATCTCCATCCGGGCTCTGTTAATTTCTAGGAATTAGTTATTGTAACAATATAGGAAAAATAGAGAATAGTGCAAGCAAACTAGAAAAAATTAGATCTTTCCTACATTCTACTTATGGACAATGAATAATATAGAATAGGATAATGTGATTTGTTTTTGGTGACTGCATAAAATATCTATACGTTGTATTCATTTAATTTTGTTAAAATGAATAGGGTTCAATATATTAGATTAAATTCATATG
Source organism: Aegilops longissima (assembly GCA_021605205.1). NCBI lineage: Eukaryota > Viridiplantae > Streptophyta > Magnoliopsida > Poales > Poaceae > Aegilops > Aegilops longissima. Next base: position 77,596 of record JAHIAM010004476.1, on the reverse strand, counting down.
TTAGTAAAAGTAGGATTACATCTCTAGACACTGCTCAGGAGCGCTCATGAGCTTTGCCAATTCAGGAGCGCCTCATACCATACTACATATCAAAATTAGGACAAAATGACACCAAGCCAAAAATAGATGACATTGACTACATGCAAAAGTGGTTGCAATATTAAGAAAATGCGCTACTTCTAAACCAAACTTTCAAATAAAAATCCATTTCTCTGCAGTGTTTTACACCGAGACCTTTTAAGCTAATCCCACATGGGATTATTCTGGCAAATAGTTTTGAAAGGAAACATTGAGTCACAAAAAACACGTTTGTGGTGCAAATATGCTTTCTACCTTTGACCAATTTCTACGGCACTGATAAGTCAATCATTTTGTTAAAGTGAGATAATATACAAAAAAAATACATGTTTGTATTAGAAGTTACTTCCGTCACCTTAACCCGCATTCGAAAGATACAGGGAAAACTCATAAATTGTATAAATAATTCCGTAACCATGAACATTTATTTTAGCGAATGCAATTCATAAAATAGACGGTTTACCAATTCATAAAAATATTTTTAACCATGAACCTTTACTGTGTGTTTCAACACAGTAAGTAGATTTCTAAATCTATCCGCCAGAACCGGTCCATATGAAATCTACTTTGGAAGATCTCGTGGTGAGAAACATCCAAAATTGCAAGAAACAAAATATGGTATCATGTTTTCCTTTAAAACAAAAAATCTCAATTATGAGTCTGAGTTAGAAAATCACGTTTGCACCATAATTTTATTGTGGTGGGAAGCTGCTTCCAAAAAATATTCGTCGGAACATGCCCACACAAATATAAAAATTATTGGCCATACGAATAAACGAAATATCGTGGATGTGCTAGTGACGAACATGCCCATATAAAAATATTGGTCATACAAATATGTTTGAGTCGTCCGCCGCCGTCTGTCGCCTACATCACGCCTCTACCCCGACCTCGACGGCGACTACACCGGCCATCTTCGACTGTGCGACGAGGTTTGGCAGGCGACGCTCCGTCTGACGCTACTTTAATGCCACTCCACTCGCACATCGACCGCCGGCCGTCGCCGGCACTTCTTCGAGCGGAACCGAGCCTACGGCCACACACTGCGCGGGCTTCACGGATGTCGCTAGTCAGTGCGCTGGTTCGGCCGTGGTCCTCGCTGTTCGTGCATGGTGGCTGCTCCTGCATGTTGAGCGCTGCTCGTGCATGCACGTTAGTTGGTCATGCATGCTGCCGTTGGATGCTCCTGCAGCGTTCCGTGTGCTGGAGGCAGCTCGCGTGCGTACGCGTCCACGGTTCTGTCGCGTCAGGCTGCCAAACGCACGTCGTCCGGCCTGATCAACCGCACCTGTGCGCGTCTGTGCCGAATTCCGTAAAGATCGTCAATGAATATGCGTGTCCTTTCACCGATCGAGCAATGCACTGTTACTGTGTCGTCCCATCGGTCGCAGCACCGCCGTTCCATGGTATTTCCAACGCCCGCATCGATCCGCATGCTGCCGCTACGTTGCCACTCAGGTCGTAGTGCCGCGGCCCGCGGTCCACCTTCGTCTCGTGGTCGTTTGCTTCAGGTCAACCCCGTGGCTGCACCAACCTTCGCGCTGCCGCTGCGTTGCCTCATCAGGCCTCAGCGAGCGTGGCACGCGGTCTTCGCCGCCTCACCGTGGTTTTTCCTGTGGTTGCACCGACCCGCGTGCTGTCGCGTCGCCCCTTTGGGCCATAGTGCCGCGCCCGCGGTGCACCGCCACCCACCGTCCCGGTGGCTGCACCGACCCTCGTGCGGCTGCTGCGTCGCCCCATCAGGCCGTAGCGAGCGTGGCATGTGGTCCTTGCCGCCGCCTGAGGTCCCCCCCCCCCCCTGTTGCCCCGACCCGCGCGATGCCGCCGCATCACCCCTTCGCGGTGTAGTGACGTAGCACGCTGTCCACGTGCATCGACTTCTGTGTGGTATGCGCCGCAACACCTTCCTAGGCGCGAGAACGTCGCGTCCACGCTTGTGTTCGTCACGTTGTCGGGTTCTGCCTTGCCTACTTCAAGCACCGTCGCCACTCTCCTAACCTAGCCTCTGCTGCTCTTCTTTTCGATCCACATCGACTACCTTGACAGCGGCCACCCCGACTCGATATCGACCACGGCGTTCCTCGCATGGCTTCCTCGACCATGGGTACATCATCCTACGCTCTCGGCTACATTGACACCAGCTTAAAGGGCTATCACCCATCGCTTGAGCAACTCGTCGGTTTCCTCTACAGTCAATGTGTCCGCCACACGACACCGTCTACGGTGCTACTGTTATGAATGTGGGGGATGTCAGTCCATCGGCTGCTATTCTGTTCAGTCTGACCGTCCACAACGCTCTTGTTGTTCGCGGAGATGTTAGATATATATTTTGTTGTTAGAGATTGCCCGGGATTAGATAGAATATTATCATCTTATTTCTAGGAGGTGTCTTGCCCTTCAACTCTTGTGCTTAATATATACTCGCACGAAAACACTAGACCTACGTAACCTCCTACGTAAACTTACGTTTGTTTCCTTCCTATAAAACTAATGACCCCCCTTGATTTTCGGGGATGGGCCTGGGCCTCTTTCTAATCCAATCTAATTAATCCAGATCAGCTAATACATAACTTTACGTAAGGGATTTACGTAGGTGTAGCAAAGCTCATACTCGCACTCGAGGGTTGATAATATATACGTGTTACGCCAATCCTTATCTATCCCTTCTACATTCCCTATTTCTTTGCATGCATCTGCATGGTTTGCAAGACTGAGCGACGCTAAACACTTACAAGAACACGCAAGCTAATGATAAACAAGGATCAAATAAATGCAAGCTACTCCAGTTAAACATGCATGGTGAACCATGCATGTGTGCTGAGCAACGCATAACACGAGAGAAGCAAGACTTCCATCGTACAATGAAACCGAACATGAAAGTACGCGGCACAACTAGATATGTACCTGAATGCTTGCGACAGGAGGCTTATTGAGCCGCATGAGGAGGCTTCGCACCTCCCGCCGCCGCTGCACCAAATTCCCGGCTGACATCTTCCGGGCTGCCGTCGCCGGGCCCTCCATGAAGAGAAACGTAAGAGCCACAACGAGCGCGACCAAGCACGCTCGCGTCGCCGCCATTGTGCTAGCTATCTGCAAGCCTTCTCCTAGATTCGGCTGCCGTGCTATATATGAGTGATCGAGAGGAGGCGGAGCGTCCCGGCGTTTTATAGGGCCAGCCGAGAGTGCAGACGATCGACGTCTCCGTCGGCCTTGTTAGAATACGTATAGGACTACTGCTAGGAACTTGGAGTCCATGATGTACACGGCCTTGACGGCCATGACGGAATCGGTCCGTTCTGTAGACGATCTCTGGTCGTGGATCGATCTATTGCAATATAAATATACGGCAAGGTGATCCCAAGGGAACATCACGCCTGAATGAATCGTCTCTTGTTTCTTACAGGCTTGACCTCGCCACCGTATATTTTAGTTGCGGCCGTTAAAGCTTCACATGGTCGAAGAGCTTCAAATGGAGTGAGCACTCACATTATCACAGTACACAATCATAGCTCCGCGAGGAGGGCGATGAAGCTCAATCAGAAACTGGCGAAGCCAGCACGACTCAGCCACACAGTTAGCGACACGCGGTACTCCGCCTCAGTACTGGATCGGGACACCGTGTGTTCTCGCTTGGAGGACCAAGAGACGAGGTTGGAGCCGAGGAACACGCAGCAGCCCGAGGTGGAACGACGGGTGTCAGGACAGCTGGCTCAGTCGGCATCACTGTAAGCAAGGAGATCATGCGAGGACGAGCGGTAGAGCTGAAACTCACAGTGTGTGGTGCCACGAAGCTAGCCAAGAACCCGCTTAAGCAGCTGGTAGTGACCATCCATAAGGGCATGCATGGCATACAAAAGATCAGGACGGCGATAGTGTGTGGGATCGGAGTAGGGCACCCCATGAGTGGCGGATATCTTACTACTAGTGTCGACAGGGATGGAAATGAGCTTGCAATTAAGCATGCCGGCGCGATCTAAAATCTCAAGAGCATACTGCTCCTGAGAGAGGAAGAGACCAGCAGCGGAGATACTTTCTTGCGGTAAATGTGCACTCTCCGTGTCATTTCTGGCCCATACAACAGTAGTTCGAAGAATGTTTTGAGCTGGTGTCATTTCTGGCCCATACAAACTTTTGGAGCTAGAACAATGAGCCCATTAAAGGCATCCATTTGGGGTTTTTTTTGCTATTCTGCTAATGTGTATGTTTATTCACTTTCTTTTATCTTTAAAACTCCAAATCATGCATGAAATTTGGAGCTGGAGAGCTGCTTTCCAACAAATACTACTCTCCGTCGATCATTTCTTTCCAAATTATGAAGCGTTTGCGCCATGGGATCCCGAGTCACAAATCGTCTTCAATGTTGTGGACAATATGTTAGATGTCTTCACTTCATGGGCTAAAATGGGTGGCCAATTAAGTAAGTGGCATGACACCAAACCTAATGGACAATGGGGTGTCCATCCTTAAACATGCGGACATGGCATGGCAAAGACATTTGACACGAAACAAACATTATACCTCTGCGTGCAACTCTTTGGCCTCAAGATCAATGTCCACAAGAGAGAGCTCAACTACTTTGGCAAGGCCAAAGAAGTTGAGAGTCTGTATGTGCAACATGGTTGTGAAATTGCCTCACTCCCATTCCCATATTTTGGTATCCCTCTCCATCATTTTAAGACTCTGAATAAGGAGTGGAAGGGTACTAAGGACCGGTTTGAAAAAAGCCCAATTGTTTAAAAGTATTGAATTCATGCACCGACCAGTTACTCAAAAGTCTAAACCGATGAAGAGAGACGGGCAATATGTTTCAACACCCCCTCACGTCTAGGCTTATTTAGTTTGTACACGTGGGATCGATGTAGACCTCAGAATATTTTTTACGATACTAGGGTTGCAGGTCTTGAACCCAAGACCTCTTGACACGGTTACCATAATGAATTCATGCACTGAGGAGTTGCTCCAAAAGAGTGAACTGATGGAGACAGATGGGCAATGTATTTCGACGAAGGAAGGTCACTTCCTACTAGGGTGCCTTATCCTTATTAAAGTTATTGTCACTTAGCTATTGTTTACGTTGTACTCCTTTGAGATACCTAAAGGGGCAAGGAAACTATTAAATTAATACATGTCCATGTTTGTTCTTGCAAAGTGTCTGACATAAACAAAGGAAAATATTAAATTAATACTATAATACCCTTTACCAACTAATGACAAAGCCAAAAATTAACATTCTAGAAAAGGTAAGACGAAAGTCATGGAGGATTCTCTGGTAGAGGTTTTTTTATTGGTCGGGAGTGGCCAGGACACACGATTTTGGTAAGGCAATTAGCTGGGGGATTGATACTCACTAGCATATGGTGTATTTTGTAGATATTTTCAATAACTAAGATTGTCAAACCCAATGAGTAGGAGAAGAAATTAGTTGGTGGAAATAAATAGGATGATGCAAAAGCCACCAACTACGTGAAAATCATGTGTTTGATTGATTTGATAGTTGTAAGTAATTAAATGACAATAAAAGTTAGTTGAATGCAGAAGTGACAAACGTGCTTAGGAAGACTAGGTCGTTCTCAAGGTTGTGGAATATTGGCCTAGATGTCATGTATTTGATTGTTTGATCAGTTTCATGTGGATAGAGCCTAAGCTAAAATTTTGCAAACCAATGATTAACATGTTCTTATCATTATGCACCCACCTTCCAACCCGGCTAACTACTAAATATAATGAAGGCATGAATAACCATAGTTTTATGTTTTGGGTCCCTATGTAACACTTATCTATAAATCCTAGACAGGGTGGGGGGGGTCAGTATGCTATGACACTAGCCTCCCCTAATTCATTATAACACAATGCTCTCCTCTATGCCCATAGATTGTGAAGTGGCACACAATCGATGCTTCACACCACCACTTGAGAATTACAATATGACATATATTCAAACGTCAAATCTTATTGCAATTCATACAAAATATATCATCTGAGTTTCTTCCATGACCTCGAAAATGTAATGGACTACTCAAACACTACTAGAGAAAAGCCTATACACAGAATCTTATCAACAGCGCACTTTAAAATAAGGCCTGCTGCTAATTAGCAGTAGCGATCTCAAGAATAACTCGCTGCTGAAATAAATATAGCAGTAGCGCGCCCGCTCAAAGACGCGCTACTGCTATAATTCCCACGAGGCCGCCGCGAGGCTAGTTATAGCAGCAACGCGTTATAACGACGGGGCTACTGCTACGTAGCATAGTAGCAGCGCATTTCCCCAATAAGCGCTCCTGCTAAGTTTACTACAAAAATTTAGTCCCACCTCGCTCCGTGAAGAGAGTTTCTACCACCTTAAATATGTTACTTCTCAAACTTTGACAAGCACTTGGTCTTCATTGAACTCTATGTGTAGAATTTGTGGCTGCAATATGAGTCTTCACCTGTTCCTAAACCGGTGAGGACTCATATTGACAAATCAGATTATACACAAAGATCGTTGATGATCAATGTATTTTTGATACATTGAACTAAGTCTATTTTTACATGCTGACACATAGCAGTAGCGCTTCTTTGTGAAAGGCGCTGCTGCTAGGTAGCTTGGCAGTAGCGTCTTTATCTATAGCGCGCTACTGCTAAGCCATTCCATCTCCCACCCCCCATCTCCTCTATCCGATCCACTCACAGGCACACACTCACTAGATCCCCTCTCAATCCCCCGCGCCGGTTCTCCCCCGTCGCCCCTCCTCCCTCTGCGCCGCCGTCACCTCCTCCTCCTTGCTGGACTCGGTACCGGCCTCCTCCTTCGTCCTCCCTCTCCACTCGCCGCTGGCCGGCCCCTCCTCGCTCCGCCTTCCTCCTCCGTCCTCCCTCCACTGGCCGCCGGCCGGCCCCTCCTTGCTCCGCCTTCCTCCTCCGGCCTACTCTCTTCTCCCTCCTCGAGTCACCCCTCCTTCTCCCTCCTGCCTGCTACATTTTGATTTAGTAGGCTAGTTCATATGCAACATTTTGATTTAGTTGATATGATTTAGTTGATTTAGTAGGCTAGTTGATTTAGTTGATTTAGAACATTTTGATTTAGTTGATTTAGTAGGCTAGTTGATTTAGTTGATTTAGAACATTTTGATTTAGTTGATTTAGTAGGCTAGTTGATTTAGTTGATTTAGAACATTTTGATTTAGTTGATTTAGTAGGCTAGTTCATTTAGTTGATTTAGTAGGCTAGTTCATTTAGTTGATTTAGAACATTTTGATTTAGTTGATTTAGTAGGCTAGTTCATTTAGTTGATTTAGTATTCACCGATCGAGCAACGGACTGTTACTGTGTCGTCCCATCGGTCGCAGCACCGCTGTTCCATGGTATTTCCTACGCATGCATTCATCCGCGTGCTGCCGCTGCGTTGCCACTCAGGTCGTAGTGTCGCGGCCCGCGGTCCACCTTCTTCTCATGGTCGTTCGCTTCAGGTCGTCCCCATGGCTGCACCGACCTTCGCGATGTCGCTGCGTTGCCTCATCAGGCCTTAGCGAGCGTGGCACGCGGTCTTCGCCGCCTCACCGTGGTTCTTCCCGTGGTTTCACTGACCCGCGTGCTGCCGCCGCATCGACCCTTTGGGCCATAGTGCTGCGGCCCGCGGTGCACCGCCACCCACCGCCCCGGTGGCTGCACCTACCCTCTTGCGGCTGCTGTGTCGCCCCATCGGGCTTAGCAAGCGTGGCATGTGGTCCTTGCCACCGTCCTGAGGTCTTCCCCGCCGTTGCCCTGACCCGCGCGTTGCTGCTGCATCACCCCTTCGGGGCATAGTGACGTAGCACTTTGTCCACTTCGCTGTCCACTCGCTTCGACTTCTTTGTGGTATGCGTCACAACACCTCCCTAGGCGCGAGAACGTCACGTCCGCGCCTGTGTTCGTCACGTTGTCGGGTTCTGCCTTGCCTACTTCGAGCACCGTCGCCACTCTCCTAACCTAGCCGCCGCCGCCGCTCTTCTTTCCGATCCACAACAACTACTTGGACACCGGCCACCCCTACTTGACATCGACCACGACGTCCCTCGCACGGCTTCCTCGACAACGGGTACATCATCCTACGCTCTCCGCTACATCAACACCAGTGTAAAGGGCTATCAACCTCGCTTGAGCAACTCGTCGGTTTCCTTTACAGTCAATGCATCCGCCAGCGACACCGTATGCGGTGCTACCGTTATGACTGTGGGGGATGTCAGTCCATCAGCTGCTATTCTGTTCAGTCTGACCGTCCACAACGCTCTTGTCGTTCGCAAAGCTACCGTTACGATTGCGGGGATGTTAGATATATATTTTGTAGTTAGAGATTGCACGGGATTAGATAGAATATTTCCATCTTATCTCTAGGAGGTGTCTTGTCCTTCAACTCTTGTGCTCAATATATACTCGCACTCGAGGTTTGATAATATATATACCGTGTTATGCCAATCCTTATCTATCCCTTCTACATTCCCGATTTCTTTGCATGCAACTGCGTGGTTTGTAAGACTGAGCGACGTTAAACACTTACAAGAACACGCAAGCTAATGATAAACAAGGATCAAATAAATGCAAGCTACTCCAGTTAAACATGCATGGTGAACCATGCATGTGTGCTGAGCAACGCATAACACGAGAGAAGCAAGACTTCCATCGTACAATGAAACCGAACATGAAAGTACGCGGCACAACTAGATATGTACCTGAATGCTTGCGACAGGAGGCTTATTGAGCCGCATGAGGAGGCTTCGCACCTCCCGCCGCCGCTGCACCAAATTCCCGGCTGACATCTTCCGGGCTGCCGTCGCCGGGCCCTCCATGAAGAGAAACGTAAGAGCCACAACGAGCGCGACCAAGCACGCTCGCGTCGCCGCCATTGTGCTAGCTATCTGCAAGCCTTCTCCTAGATTCGGCTGCCGTGCTATATATGAGTGATCGAGAGGAGGCGGAGCGTCCCGGCGTTTTATAGGGCCAGCCGAGAGTGCAGACGATCGACGTCTCCGTCGGCCTTGTTAGAATACGTATAGGACTACTGCTAGGAACTTGGAGTCCATGATGTACACGGCCTTGACGGCCATGACGGAATCGGTCCGTTCTGTAGACGATCTCTGGTCGTGGATCGATCTATTGCAATATAAATATACGGCAAGGTGATCCCAAGGGAACATCACGCCTGAATGAATCATCTCTTGTTTCTTACAGGCTTGACCTCGCCACCGTATATTTTAGTTGCGGCCGTTAAAACTTCACATGGTCCAAGAGCTTCAAATGGAGTGAGCACTCACATTATGACAGAACACAATCGTAGCTCGGCGAGGAGGGCGATGAGCTCAATGAGAAACTGGCGAAGCCAGCACGACTCAGCCACACAGTTAGCGACCGCACGGTGCCCCTCCTCGGTACTGGATCGGTACACCGTGTGTTCTCGTTTGGAGGACCAATAGACGAGGTTGGAGCCGAGGAACATGCAGCAGCCCGAGGTGGCACAATGGGTGTCGGGACAGCCGGCTCAGTCGGCATGACTGTAAGCAAGGAGATCATGCGAGGACGAGCGGTAGAGCTGAAGCCCACAGTGTGTGGTGCCACGAAGCTAGCGAAGAACCCGCTTAAGCAGCTGTAGTGACCATCCATAAGGGCATGCGTGACGAAACAAAGCTGCTGCATGGCATACGAAAGATCAGGACGGCGATAGAGTGTGGGATCGGAGTAGGGCACCCCATGAGTGGCGGATATCCTACTACTAGTGTCGACAGGGGTGGAAATGGGCTTGCAGTTAAACATGCCAGCGCGATCTAAAATCTCAAGCCCATACTGCTCCTAAGAGAGGAAGAGACCAGCAGCGGAGCGGTGCACATTCACCCCAAGAAAGTGATGCATATCACCGAGGTAACTCATGAATAACTCACCGGCAAGGGAGTCGACAAGCGACTGAAGCAGGCTGGTGGTACTGGCGGTGAGGATGATGTCGTCGACATAAAGCAAGAGATAGACGACAGAGGTGCCACGGTGGAGAATGAAAAGTGAGGTGTCACACTTCGAGGACCTGGTTATAACAGACTAAAAGACAAGCATAAATACAATGTGTAGATGTACAACGTTACAGTTCAACAAACGGGACACATTGGAGGCATGGGCGCGCCACAGAAGGACATGGATATCCATATGTACACCCAATAATTTTGGTAGAAGCCCCTCGTTCTGTTAGGTCTTCACGTTTTCCTTTTTTTTGAGGATAGGTTTATCTACGGACGCATGGAGACCTGACAGTTCTAGAGCTATGGGCACATTGAAGGCATTGAGTATAGCATTTTTTGTGGAGTATTATTCCAAAGTAAATTTCTGTGTGACTACTTTGTTTATCCTACTCCAAATCATACATAGATCTTCGAGTTAGAGCTGTGCCAAATTGGATTTTATTGCAGTCCTTTCCACCACCTGCTACTCGACAAACTTAATTTTAAGAAATATTTTATTGTTTTCATTGAAAACATCTAAAATAATTTAACCAAAGTTTGAAGTGGTTTATGGTATGTAGACATACAATATTTACAATATACCTAGTATTAACAATGAGAGCTAGATGGTAACACTACTACACAAACTATTTCCAGTGATGTTATTTATTTATTTATAGGCTAGATGCAATATTTTTTGTCCCGTCTCTAACTAGGGGTTATGAAAACCGCCATATGTGTAGTACCCTAGAATTCGTTATAGTAACCGGTTCAATTTACAAGGGCGATTCGTATGGTGGATCACCCAATAGAAATGGAATCAATTTCTAAGTGTAAATGCAGATATATATCTACAAAAAGAGCCAAAAATAGAGAACACTGCCGTGTGCTAGCATCTACCACACTTAATTACAACAATAGTTCGAAGAATGTTTTGAGCTGGTGTCATTTCTGAAGGAAATATGCCCTAGAGGCAATAATAAAGTTATTATTTATTTCCTCGTATCATGATAAATGTTTATTATTCATGCTAGAATTGTATTAACCGGAAACATAATACATGTGTGAATATATAGAAAAACTTAATGTCACTAGTATGCCTCTACTTGACTAGCTCATTAATAAAAGATGGTTATGTTTCCTAACCATAGACATGTGTTGTCATTTGATTAAAGAGATCACATCATTAGGAGAATGATGTGATTGACTTGACCCATTCCATTAGCCTAGCACTTGATCGTTTAGTATGTTGCTATTGCTTTCTTCATGACTTATACAAAGTTCCTACAACTATGAGATTATGCAACTCCCGTTTACCGGAGGAACACTTTGTGTGCTACCAAACGTCACAACGTAACTGGGTGATTATAAAGGAGCTCTACAGGTTTCTCCAAAGGTAGATGTTGAGTTGGCGTATTTCGAGATTAGGTTTTGTCACTCCAATTGTCGGAGAGGTATCTCTGGGCCCTCTCAGTAATGCACATCACTATAAGCCTTGCAAGCAATGTGACCAATGAGTTGGTTGCGGAATGATGCATTACGTAATGAGTAAAGAGACTTGCCGGTAACGAGATTGAACTAGGTATTGGATACCGACGATCGAATCTTGGAGAAGTAACATATCGATGACAAAGGGAACAACGTATGTTGTTATGCGGTTTGACCGATAAAGATCTTCGTAGAATATGTAGGAGCCAATATGAGCATCCAGGTTCCACTATTGGTTATTGACCGGAAACAGTTCTAGGTCATGTCTACATAGTTCTCGAACCCGTAGGGTCCGCACGCTTAACGTTACGATGACAGTTTTATTATGAGTTTATAAGTTTTGATGTACCGAAGGTTATTCGGAGTCCCGGATGTGATCATGGACATGACGAGGAGTCTCGAAATGGTCGAGACATAAAGATTGATATATTGGAAGCCTATATTTGGATATCGGAATCGTTCCGGGTGAAATCGGGATTTTACCGGAGTACCGGGGGGTTACCGGAACCCCCCCGGGGGTTAATGGGCCTACATAGGCTGTAAGGGAGAAGAGGAGGGCCGGCCTGGGCAGGCCGCGCTCCTCCTCCCCCGTCCGAATAGGACAAGGAAGGGGGGCGCCTCTTCCTCTTTCCCCCTTCCCCCTTCCTTCTCCAACAAGGCAAGAGGGGGGAGTCCTACTCCCGGTGGGAGTAGGACTCCTCCAGGCGCACCCCAAGGGGGCCGGCCGCACCTCCCCCTCCCTCCTTTATATACGGGGGCAGGGGGGCACCTCTAGACACACAAGTTGATCTTCGTGATCGTTCCTTAGCCGTGTGCGGTGCCCCCCTCCACCATATTCCAGCTCGGTTATATCGTTGCGGTGCTTAGGCGAAGCCCTGCGTCGGTAGAACATCATCATCGTCACCACGCCGTCGTGCTGACGGAACTCATCCCCGACACCATGCTGTATCGGAGTCCGGGGATCGTCATCGAGCTGAACGTGTGCTGAACTCGGAGGTGCTGTACGTTCGGTGCTTGGATCGGTCGGATCGTGAAGACGTACGACTACATCAACCGCGTTGTCATAACGCTTCCGCTTTTGGTCTACGAGGGTACGTTAACACACTCTCCCCTCTCGTTGCTATGCATCACCATGATCTTGCGTGTGGATAGGAATTTTTTTGAAATTACTACGTTCCCCAATAGTGGCATCCGAGCCTAGGTTTTATGCGTAGATGTTATATGCACGAGTAGAACACAAGTTAGTTGTGGGCGATACAAGTCATACTGCTTACCAGCATGTCATACTTTGGTTCAGCGGTATTGTTGGATGAAGCGGCCCGGACCGACATTACGCGTACGCTTACGCGAGACTGGTTTTACCGCCATGCTTCGCACACAGGTGACTAGCGGGTGTCTGTTTCTCCAACTTTAGTTGAACCGAGTGTGGCTACGCCCGGTCCTTGCGAAGGTTAAAACAGCACTAACTTGACGAACTATCGTTGTGGTTTTGATGCGTAGGTAGGAACGGTTCTTGCTCAGCCCGTAGCAGCCACGTAAAATTTGCAACAACAAAGTAGAGGACATCTAACTTGTTTTTGCAGGGCATGTTGTGATGTGATATGGTCAAGACGTGATGCTATATTGTATTGTATGAGATGATCATGTCTTGTAACCGAAGTTATCGGCAACTGGCAGGAGCCATATGGTTGTCGCTTTATTGTATGAAATGCAAACGCCCTGTAATTGCTTTACTTTATCACTAAGCGGTAGCGATAGCCGTAGAAGCAATAGATGGCGTAACGACAACGATGCTACGATGGAGATCAAGGTGTCGCGCCGGTGATGATGGTGATCACGACGGTGCTTCGAAGATGGGGATCACAAGCACAAGATGATGATGGCCATATCATATCACTTATATTGATTGCATGTGATGTTTATCCTTTATGCTTCTTATCTTGCTTTGATTGACGGTAGCATTTTAAGATGATCTCTCACTAAATTATCAAGAAGTGTTCTCCCTGAGTATGCACCATTGCGAAAGTTCTTCGTGCTGAAACACCACGTGATGATCGAGTGTGATAGGCTGTACGTTCAAATACAACGGGTGCAAAACAGTTGCACACGCGGAATACTCAGGTTAAACTTGACGAGCCTAGCATATACAGATATGGCCTCGGAACACGGAGACCGAAAGGTCGAACGTGAATCATATAGTAGATATGATCAACATAGTGATGTTCACCATTGAAACTACTCCATCTCACGTGATGATCGGACATGGTTTAGTTGATTTGGGTCACGTGATCACTTAGATGATTAGAGAGATGTCTGTCTAAGTGGGAGTTCTTAAGTAATATGATTAATTGGACTTAAAATTATCATGAACTTAGTACCTGATAGTATTTTTCTTGTCTATATTTGTTGTAGATAGATGGCTCGTGCTGTTGTTCCGTTGAATTTTAATGGGTTCCTTGAGAAAGCCAAGTTGAAAGATGATGGTAGCAATTACACGGACTGGGTCCGTAACCTGAGGATTATCCTCATTGCTGCACAGAAGAATTACGTCCTGGAAGCACCGCTGGGTGCCAGGCCAACTGCAGATGCAACTGACGACGTTAAGAATGTCTGGCAGAGCAAAGCTGATGACTACTCAATAGTTCAGTGTGCCATGCTTTACGGCTTGGAACCGGGTCTTCAACGACGTTTTGAACGTCATGGAGCATATGAGATGTTCCAGGAGTTGAAGTTAATATTTGAAGCAAATGCCCGGATTGAGAGATATGAAGTCTCCAATAAGTTCTATAGCTGTAAGATGGAGGAGAATAGTTCTGTCAGTGAACACATACTCAAAATTTCTGGGTATAATAATCACTTGATTCAACTGGGAGTTAATCTTCCTGATGATAGTGTCATTGACAGAATTCTTCAATCACTGCCACCAAGCTACAAGAGCTTCGTGATGAACTATAATATGCAAGGGATGGACAAGACTATTCCCGAGCTCTTCGCAATGCTAAAGGCTGTGGAGGTAGAAATCAAGAAGGAGCATGAAGTGTTGATGGTCAATAAGACCACCAGTTTTAAGAAAAAGGGCAAAGGGAAGAAGAAGGGGAACTTCAAGAAGAACAGCAAACAAGTTGCTTCTCAAGAGAAGAAACCCAAGTCTGGACCTAAGCCTGAGACTGAGTGCTTCTACTGCAAGCAGACTGGACACTAGAAGCGGAACTGCCCCAAGTATTTGGCGGATAAGAAGGATGGCAAAGTGAACAAAGGTATATGTGATATACATGTTATTGATGTGTACCTTACTAATGCTCACAGTAGTACCTGGGTATTTGATACTGGTTCTGTTGCTAATATTTGCAACACGAAACAGGGACTACGGATTAGGCAAAGATTGGCTAAGGACGAGGTGACGATGCGCATGGGAAATGGTTCCAAAGTCGATGTGATCGCGGTCGACACGCTACCTCTACATCTACCATCGGGATTTGTTTTAGACCTGACTAATTGTTATTTAGTGCCAGCGTTGAGCATGAACATTATATCTGGATCTTGTTTGATGCGAGATGGTTATTCATTTAAATCAGAGAATAATGGTTGTTCTATTTATATGAGTAATATCTTTTATGGTCATGCACACTTACAGAGTGGTCTATTTTTATTAAATCTCGATAGTAGTGATACACATATTCATAATGTTGAAGCCAAAAGATGCAGAGTTGATAATGATAGTGCAACTTATTTGTGGCACTGCCATTTAGGTCATATCGGTGTAAAGCGCATGAAGAAACTCCATACTGATGGACTTTTGGAATCGCTTGATTATGAATCACTTGGTACTTGCGAACCGTGCCTCATGGGCAAGATGACTAAAACGCCGTTCTCCGGAACTATGGAGCGAGCAACTGATTTGTTGGAAATCATACATACTGATGTTTGTGGTCCAATGAATATTGAGGCTCGCGGCGGGTATCGTTATTTTCTCACCTTCACAGATGATTTGAGAAGATATGGGTATATCTACTTGATGAAACACAAGTCTGAAACATTTGAAAAGTTCAAAGAATTTCAGAGTGAAGTAGAAAATCATCGTAACAAGAAAATACAATTTCTACGATCTGATCGTGGAGGAGAATATTTGAGTTACGAGTTTGGTTTACATTTGAAACAATGCGGAATAGTTTCGCAACTCACGCCACCCGGAACACCACAATGAAATGGTGTGTCCGAACGTCGTAATCGTACTTTGCTGGATATGGTGCGATCTATGATGTCTCTTACTGATTTACCGCTATCATTTTGGGGTTATCCTTTAGAGACGGCCGCATTCACATTAAATAGGGCACCATCAAAATCCGTTGAGACGACGCCTTATGAACTGTGGTTTGGCAAGAAACCAAAGTTGTCGTTTCTTAAAGTTTGGGGCTGCGATGCTTATGTGAAGAAACTTCAACCAGATAAGCTCGAACCTAAATCGGAGAAATGTGTCTTCATAGGATACTCAAAAGAGACTATTGGGTACACCTTCTATCACAGATCTGAGGGCAAGATTTTCGTTGCTAAATTCGGATCCTTTCTAGAGAAGGAGTTTCTCTCGAAAGAAGTGAGTGGGAGGAAAGTAGAACTTGATGAGGTAACTGTACCAGCACCCTTATTGGAAAGTAATTCATCACAAAAACCAGTTCCTGTGACAACTACACCAATTAGTGAGGAAGCTAATGATATTGATCATGAAACTTCAGGTCAAGTTTCTACTGAACCTCGTAGGTCTACCAGAGTAAGATCCGCACCAGAGTGGTTCGGTAATCCTATTTTGGAAGTCATGTTACTTGACCATGGCGAACCTACGAACTATGAGGAAGCGGTGATGAGCCCAGATTCCGCAAAATGGCTTGAAGCCATGAAATCTAAGATAGGATCCATGTATGAGAACAAAGTATGGACTTTGGTTGACTTGCCCGATGATCGGCAAGCCATTGAGAATAAATGGATCTTCAAGAAGAAGACTGACGCTGATGGTAATATAACCATCTACAAAGCTCGACTTGTTGCAAAAGGTTTTAGACAAGTTCAAGGGGTTGACTACGATGAGACTTTCTCACCTATAGCGATGCTTAAGTCTTTCCGAATCATGTTACCAATTGCCGCATTTTATGATTATGAAATTTGGCAAATGGATGTAAAAACTGCATTCCTGAATGGATTTCTAGAAGAAGAGTTGTATATGATGCAACCGGAAGGTTTTGTCGATCCAAAAGGTGCTAACAAAGTGTGCAAGCTCCAGCGATCCATTTATGGACTGGTGCAAGCATCTCGGAGTTGGAATAAACGCTTTGATAGTGTGATCAAAGCATATGGTTTTATACAGACTTTTGGAGAAGCCTGTATTTACAAGAAAGTGAGTGGGAGCTCTGTAGCATTTCTGACATTATATGTAGATGACATATTATTAATTAGAAATGATATAGAATTTCTGGATAGCATAAAGGGATACTTGAATAAAAGTTTTTCAATGAAGGACCTCGGTGAAGTTCCTTACATATTGGGCATCAAGATCTATAGAGATAGATCAAGACGCTTAATTGGAATTTCACAAAGCATATACCTTGATAAAGTTTTGAAAAGGTTCAAAATGGATCAGGCAAAGAAAGGGTTCTTGTCTGTATTGCAAGGTGTGAAGTTGAGTCAGACTCAATGCCCGACACAGCAGAAGATAGAGAGAAAATGAAATATGTTCCCTATGCTTCAGCCATAGGCTCTATCATGTATGCAATGTTGTGTACCAGACCTGATGTATGCTTAGCAATAAGTTTAGCAGGGAGGTACCAAAGTAATCCAGGGGTGGATCACTAGACAACGGTCAAAAACATCCTAAAATACCTGAAAAGGACTAAGGATATGTTTCTCGTTTATGGAGGTGACAAAGAGCTAGTCGTAAATGGTTACGTCGATGCAAGCTTTGACACTGATCCGGGCGATTCTAAATCACAAACCGGATACGTGTTTTTATTAAACGGTGTAGCTGTAAGTTGGTGCAGTTGTAAACAAAGCTTCGTGGTGGGATCTACATGCGAAGCGGAATACATAGCTGCTTCAGAAGCAGCAAATGAAGGAGTCTGGATGAAGGAGTTCATTTCCGATCTAGGTGTCATACCTAGTGCATCGGGACAAATGAAGATCTTCTGTGACAATACTGGTGCAATTGCCTTGGCAAAGGAATCCAGATTTCAAAAGAGGACCAAGCACATCAAGAGATGCTTCAATTTCATCCGGGACCAAGTCCAGGTGGGAGACATAGAGATTTGAAAGATACATATGGATCTGAATGTTGCAGACCCATTGACTAAGCCTCTTCCACGAGCAAAACATGATCAGCACCAAGACTCCATGGTTGTTAGAATCATTACTGTGTAATCTAGATTATTGACTCTAGTGCAAGTGGGAGACTGAAGGAAATATGCCCCAGAGGCAATAATAAAGTTATTATTTATTTCCTCATATCATGATAAATGTTTATTATTCATGCTAGAATTGTATTAACCGGAAACATAATACATGTGTGAATATATAGACAAACTTAATGTCACTAGTATGCCTCTACTTGACTAGCTCATTAATCAAAGATGGTTATGTTTCCTAACCATAGACATGTGTTGTCATTTGATTAAAGAGATCACATCATTAGGAGAATGATGTGATTGACTTGACCCATTCCGTTAGCTTAGCACTTGATCGTTTAGTATGTTGCTATTGCTTTCTTCATGACTTATACAAAGTTCCTACTGAAGGAAATATGCCCTAGAGGCAATAATAAAGTTATTATTTATTTCCTCATATCAAGATAAATGTTTATTATTCATGCTAGAATTGTATTAACCGGAAACATGATACATGTGTGAATACATAGACAAACATATAGTCACTAGTATGCCTCTACTTGACTAGCTCATTAATCAAAGATGGTTATGTTTCCTAACCATAGACATGTGTTGTCATTTGATTAATGGGATCACATCATTAGGAGAATGATGTGATTGACATGACCCATTCCGTTAGCCTAGCACTTGATCGTTTAGTATATTGCTATTGCTTTCTTTCATGACTTATACATGTTCCTATAACTATGAGATTATGCAACTCCCGTTTACCGGAGGAACACTTTGGGTGCTACCAAACGTCACAACGTAACTGGGTGATTATAAAGGAGTACTACAGGTGTCTCCAAAGGTACATGTTGGGTTGGCGTATTTCGAGATTAAGTTTTGTCACTCCGATTGTCGGAGAGGTATCTTTGGGCCCTCTCGGTAATGCACATCACTATAAGCCTTGCAAGCAATGTAGCTAATGAGTTGGTTACGGAATGATGCATTACGTAACGAGTAAAGAGACTTGCCAGTAACGAGATTGAACTAGGTATTGGATACCGACGATCGAATCTCGGGCAAGTAACATACCGATGACAAAGGGAACAACGTATGTTGTTATGCGGTTTGACCGATAAAGATCTTCACAGAATATGTAGGAGCCAATATGAGCATCCAGGTTCCTCTATTGGTTATTGACCGAGAATAGTTCGAGGTCATGTCTACATAGTTCTCGAACCCGTAGGGTCCGCACGCTTAACGTTACGATGACAGTTTTATTATGAGTTTATAAGTTTTGATGTACCGAAGGTTGTTCGGAGTCCCGGATGTGATCACGGACATGACGAGAAGTATCGAAATGGTCGAGACATAAAGATTGGTATATTGGAAGCCTATATTTGGATATCGGAATGGTTCCGGGTGAAATCGGGATTTTACCGGAACACCGGGGGGTTACCGGAACCCTCCCGGGGTTTAATGGGCCTTAGTGGGCCATGAGGGAGAAGAGGATGGCCAGCCAGGGCAGGCCGCGTGCCCCCTCCCCCTAGTCCGAATAGGACAAGGAAGGGGGGGGCCCTTTTCCTCTTTCCCCTCCCCCCTTTCCTTCTCCACCAAGGCAAGAGGGGGGAGTCCTACTCCCGGTGGGAGTAGGACTCCTCCAGGCGCACCCCTAGGGGGCCGGCCGCACCTCCCCCTCCCTCCTTTATATACGGGGGCAGGGGGCACCCTAGGACACACAAGTTGATCTACGTGATCGTTCCTTAGCCGTGTGCGGTGCCCCCCTCCACCATATTCCACCTCTGTCATATCGTCGCGGAGTTTAGGCGAAGCTCTGCGCCGATAGAACATCATCATCGTCACCACGCCGTCGTGCTGACGGAACTCATCCCCGACACTTTGCTGGATCGGAGTCCGGGGATCGTCATCGAGCTGAACGTGTGCTGAACTCGGAGGTGCCGTACGTTCGGTACTTGGATCGGTCGGATCATGAAGATGTACGACTACATCAACCGCGTTGTCATAACGCTTCCGCTTACGGTCTACCAGGGTACGTGGACAACACTCTCCCCTCTCGTTGCTATGCATCGCCATGATCTTGTGTGTGCGGAGGAAATTTTTTGAAATTACCACGTTCTCCAACAGTGGCATCCGAGCCAGGTTTTATGCGTAGATGTCATATGCACGAGTAGAACACAAGTGAGTTGTGGGCGATACAAGTCATACTGCTTACCAGCATGTCATACTTTGGCTCAGCGGTATTGTGAGATGAAGCGGCCCGGACCGACATTACACGTACGCTTACGCGAGACTGGTTTCACCGTTACGAGCACTCGTGCTTAAAGGTGACTGGCGGGTGTCTGTCTCTCTCACTTTAGCTGAACCGAGAGTGGCTACGCCCGGTCCTTGCGAAGGTTAAAACATCATTAACTTGACGAACTATCGTTGTGGTTTTGATGCGTAGGTAAGAACGGTTCTTGCTAAGCCCGTAGCAGCCACGTAAAATTTGCGACAACAAAGTAGAGGACATCTAACTTGTTTTTGCAGGGCATGTTGTGATGTGATATGGTCAAGACGTGATGCTATATTTTATTGTATGAGATGATCATGTTTTGTAACCGAAGTTATCGGCAACTGGCAGGAGCCATATGGTTGTCGCTTTATTGTATGAAATGCAACGCCTGTAATTGCTTTACTTTATCACTAAGCGGTAGCGATAGTCGAGAAGCAATAGATGGCGAACGACAACGATGCTACGATGGAGATCAAGGTGTCGCGCGGTGGCGATGGTGATCACGACGGTGCTTCGAAGATGGAGATCACAAGCACAAGATGATGATGGCCATATCATATCACTTATATTGATTGCATGTGATGTTTATCCTTTATGCATCTTATCTTGCTTTGATTGACGGTAGCATTTTAAGATGATCTCTCACTAAATTATCAAGAAGTGTTCTCCCTGAGTATGCACCGTTGCGAAAGTTCTTCGTGCTGAGACACCACGTGATGATCGGGTGTGATAGGCTCTACGTTCAAACACAACGGGTGCAAAACAGTTGCACACGCGGAATACTCAGGTTAAACTTGACGAGCCTAGCATATAACAGATATGGCCTCGGAACACGGAGACCGAAAGGTCGAGCGTGAATCATATAGTAGATATGATCAACATATTGATGTTCACTGTTGAAACTACTCCATCTCACGTGACGTTCGAACATGGTGTAGTTGATATGGATCACGTAATCACTTAGAGGATTAGAGGGATGTCTATCTAAGTGGGAGTTCTTAAATAATATGATTAATTGAACTTAAATTTATCATGAACTTAGTACCTGATAGTATTTTGCTTGTCTATGTTTGTTGTAGATAGATGGCTCGTGCTGTTGTTCCGTTGAATTTTAATGCGTTCCTTGAGAAAGCAAAGTTGAAAGATGATGGGAGAAATTACACGGACTGGGTCTGTAACCTGAGGATTATCCTCATTGCTGCACAGAAGAATTACGTACTGGAAGCACCGCTGGGTGCCAGGCATGCTGCTGATGCAATCGACGACGTTAAGAACATCTGGTAGAGCAAAGCTGATGACTACTCGATAGTTCAGTGTGCCATGCTTTACGGCTTAGAACCGGGTCTTCAACGACGTTTTGAACGTCATGGAGCATATGAGAAGTTCCAGGAGTTTAAGTTAATATTTCAAGCAAATGCCCGGATTGAGAGATATGAAGTCTCCAATAAGTTCTATAGCTGCAAGATGGAGGAGAATAGTTCTGTCAGTGAACACATACTGAAAATGTCTGGGTATAATAATCACTTGATTCAACTGGGAGTTAATCTTCCTGATGATAGTGTCATTGACAGAATTCTTCAATCACTGCCACCAAGCTACAAGAGCTTCGTGATGAACTATAATATGCAAGGGATGGACAAGACTATTCCCGAGCTCTTCGCAATGCTAAAAGCCGCGGAGGTAGAAATCAAGTGTTGATGGTTAACAAGACCACCAGTTTCAAGAAAAAGGGCAAAGGGAAGAAGAAGGGGAACTTCAAGAAGAACAGCAAACAAGTTGCTGCTCAAGAGAAGAAACCCAAGTCTGGACCTAAACCTGAGACTGAGTGCTTCTACTGCAAGCAGACTGGACACTGGAAGCGGAACTGCCCCAAGTATTTGGCGGATAAGAAGGATGGCAAAGTGAACAAAGGTATATGTGATATACATGTTATTGATGTGTACCTTACTAATGCTCACAGTAGTACCTGGGTATTTGACACTGGTTCTGTTGCTAATATTTGCAACTCGAAACAGGGACTACGGATTAAGCGAAGATTGGCTAAGGACGAGGTGACAATGCGCGTGGGAAATGCGCGTGGGACGGTTGGCATGCTACCTCTACATCTACCATCGGGATTAGTTTTAGACCTAAATAATTGTTATTTGGTGCCAGCGTTGAGCATGAACATTATATCTGGATCTTGTTTGATGTGAGACGGTTATTTTTTTAAGTCAGAGAATAATGGTTGTTCTATTTATATGAGTAATATCTTTTATGGTCATGCACCCTTGAAGAGTGGTCTATTTTTATTGAATCTCGATAGTAGTGATACACATATTCATAGTGTGGAAACCAAAAGATGCAGAGTTGATAATGATAGTGCAACTTATTTGTGGCACTGCCATTTAGGTCATATCGGTGTAAAGCGCATGAAGAAACTCCATACTGATGGGCTTTTGGAATCACTTGATTATGAATCACTTGGTACTTGCGAACCGTGCCTCATGGGCAAGATGACTAAAACGCCGTTCTCCGGAACTATGGAGCGAGCAAATGATTTGTTGGAAATCATACATACTGATGTTTGTGGTCCAATGAATGTTGAGGCTCGCGGCAGGTATCGTTATTTTCTCACATTCACAGATGATTTGAGCAGATATGGGTATATCTACTTAATGAAACACAAGTCTGAAACATTTGAAAAGTTCAAAGAATTTCAGAGTGAAGTGGAAAATCATCGTAACAAGAAAATAAAATTTCTACGATCTGATCGTGGAGGAGAATATTTGAGTTACGAGTTTGGTTTTCATTTGAAACAATGCGGAATAGTTTCGCAACTCACGCCACCCGGAACACCACAACGAAATGGTGTGTCCGAACGTCGTAATCGTACTTTACAAGATATGGTGCGATCTATGATGTCTCTTACTGATTTACTGCTACCGTTTTGGGGTTATGCTTTAGAGACGGCCGCATTCACGTTAAGTAGGGCACCATCAAAATCCGTTGAGACGACGCCTCATGAACTGTGGTTTGGCAAGAAACCAAAGTTGTCCTTTCTTAAAGTTTGGGGCTGCGATACTTATGTGAAGAAACTTCAACCAGATAAGCTCGAACCCAAATCGGAGAAATGTGTCTTCATAGGATACCCAAAAGAGACTGTTGGGTACACCTTCTATCACAGATCTAAAGGCAAGATTTTCGTTGCAAAATTCGGATCCTTTCTAGAGAAGGAGTTTCTCTCGAAAGAAGTGAGTGGGAGGAAAGTAGAACTTGATGAGGTAACTGTACCTGCTCCCTAATTGAAAAGTAGTTCATCACAAGAACCGGTTCCTGTGACAACTACACCAATCAGTGAGGAAGCTAATGATATTGATCATGAAACTTCAGATCAAATTTCTACTGAACCTCGTAGGTCTACCAGAGTAAGATCCGCACCAGAGTGGTACGGTAATCCTATTCTGGAAGTCATGTTACTTGACCATGATGAACCTATGAACTATGAGGAAGCGATGATGAGCCCAGATTCCGCAAAATGGCTAGAGGCCATGAAATCTGAGATGGGATCCATGTATGAGAACAAAGTATGGACTTTGGTTGACTTGCCCGATGATCGGCAAGCCATTGAGAATAAATGGATTTTTAAGAAGAAGACTGACGCTGATGGTAATGTAACTGTCTATAAAGCTCGACTTGTTGCAAAAGGTTTTCGACAAGTTCAAGGGGTTGACTACGATGAGACTTTCTCACCCGTAGCGATGCTTAAGTCTGTCCGAATCATGTTAGCAATTGCTGCATTTTATGATTATGAAATTTGGCAAATGGATGTCAAAACTGCATTCTTGAATGGATTTCTGGAAGAAGAGTTGTATATGATGCAACCAGAAGGTTTTGTTGATCGAAAAGGTGCTAACAAAGTGTGCAAGCTCCAGCGATCCATTTATAGACTGGTGCAAGCATCTCGGAGTTGGAATAATCGCTTTGATAGTGTGATCAAAGCATATGGTTTTATATAGACTTTTGGAGAAGCCTGTATTTACAAGAAAGTGAGTGGGAGCTCTGTAGCATTTCTGATATTATATTTAGATGACATATTATTAATTGGAAATGATATAGAATTTCTGGATAGCATAAAGGGATACTTGAATAAAAGTTTTTCTATGAAAGACCTCGGTGAAGCTGCTTATATATTGGGCATCAAGATTTATAGAGATAGATCAAGACGCTTAATTGGACTTTCACAAAGCACATACCTTGATAAAATTTTGAAAAAGTTCAAAATGGATCAGGCAAAGAAAGGGTTCTTGCCCGTATTACAAGGTGTGAAGTTGAGTCAAACTCAATGCCCGACCACAGCAGAAGATAGAGAGAAAATGAAAGATGTTCCCTATGCTTCAGCCATAGGCTCTATCATGTATGCAATGCTGTGTACCAGACCTGACGTGTGCTTAGCAATAAGCTTGGCAGGAAGATACCAAAGTAATCCAAGAGTGGATCACTGGACAGAGGTCAAGAACATCCTGAAATACCTGAAAAGAACTAAGGATATGTTTCTCGTATATGGAGGTGACAAAGAGCTAGTCGTAAATGGTTATGTTGATGCAAGCTTTGACACTGATCCGGACGATTCTAAATCGCAAACTGGATACGTGTTTTTATTAAACGGTGGAGCTGTAAGTTGGTGCAGTTCTAAACAAAGTGTCGTGGCGGGATCTACATGTGAAGCGGAGTACATAGCTGCTTCGGAAGCAGCAAATGAAGGAGTCTGGATGAAGGAGTTCATTTCCGATCTAGGTGTCATACCTAGTGCATCGGGACCAATGAAGGTCTTCTGTGACAATACTGGTGCAATTGCCTTGGCAAAGGAATCCAGATTTCACAAGAGGACCAAGCACATCAAGAGACGCTTCAATTCCATCCGGGACCAGTTCAGGTGGGAGACCTAGAGATTTGCAAGATACATACGGATCTGAAGGTTCCAGACCCATTGACTAAGCCTCTTCCACGAGCAAAACATGATCAGCACCGAGACTCCATGGGTGTTAGAACCATTACTGTGTAATCTAGATTATTGACTCTAGTGCAAGTGGGAGACTGAAGGAAATATGCCCTAGAGGCAATAATAAAGTTATTATTTATTTCCTCATATCATGATAAATGTTTATTATTCATGCTAGAATTGTATTAACCGGAAACATGATACATGTGTGAATACATAGACAAACATATAGTCACTAGTATGCCTCTACTTGACTAGCTCATTAATAAAAGATGGTTATGTTTCCTAATCATAGACATGTGTTGTCATTTGATTAATGGGATCACATCATTAGGAGAATGATGTGATTGACATGACCCATTCCATTAGCCTAGCACTTGATCGTTTAGTATATTGCTATTGCTTTCTTCATGACTTATACATGTTCCTGTAACTATGAGATTATGCAACTCCCGTTTAGCGGAGGAACACTTTGGGTGCTACCAAACGTCACAACGTAACTGGGTGATTATAAAGGAGTACTACAGGTGTCTCCAAAGGTACATGTTGGGTTGGCGTATTTCGAGATTAGGTTTTGTCACTCCGATTGTCGGAGAGGTATCTCTGGCCCCTCTTGGTAATGCACATCACTATAAGCCTTGCAAGCAATGTAGCTAATGAGTTAGTTACGGAATGATGCATTACGTAACGAGTAAAGAGACTTGCCAGTAACGAGATTGAACTAGGTATTGGATACCGACGATCGAATCTCGGGCAAGTAACATACCGATGACAAAGGGAACAACGTATGTTGTTATGCGGTTTGACCGATAAAGATCTTCGCAGAATATGTAGGAGCCAATATGAGCATCCAGGTTCCGCTACTGGTTATTGACCGAGAATAGTTCTAGGTCATGTCTACATAGTTCTCGAACCCGTAGGGTCCGCACGCTTAACGTTACGATGACAGTTTTATTATGAGTTTATAAGTTTTGATGTAACGAAGGTTTTTCGGAGTCCCGGATGTTTTCACGGGCATGACGAGGAGTCTCGAAATGGTCGAGACATAAAGATTGATATATTGGAAGCCTATATTTGGATATCGGAATGGTTCCGGGTGAAATCGGATTTTACCGAACACCGGGGTTACGGAACCCTCCGGGGTTAATGGGCCTTAGTGGGCCATGAGGGAGAAGAGGAGGGCCGGCCAGGGCAGGCCGCACGCCCCCTCCCCCTAGTCCGAATAGGACAAGGAAGGGGCGGGCGGCGCCCCCCTTTCCTCTTTCCCCTCCCCCCTTTCCTTTTCCACCAAGGCAAGAGGGGGGAGTCCTACTCCCGATGGGAGTAGGACTCCTCCAGCGCACCCTAGGGGCCGGCCGCACTTCCCCCCTCCCTCCTTTATATATGGGGGCAGGGGGGCACCCTAGGACACACAAGTTGATCTACGTGAGCGTTCCTTAGCCGTGTGCGGTGCCCCCCTCCACCATATTCCACCTCGGTCATATCGTCGCGGAGTTTAGGCGAAGCTCTGTGCCGGTAGAACATCATCATCGTCACCACGCCGTCGTGCTGACGGAACTCATCCCTGACACTTTGCTGCATCGGAGTCAGGGGATCGTCATCGAGCTGAACGTGTGCTGAACTCGGAGGTGCCGTACGTTCGGTACTTGGATCGGTCGGATCGTGAAGACGTACGACTACATCAACCACGTTGTCATAACGCTTCCGCTTACGGTCTATGAGGGTACGTGGACAACACTCTCCCCTCTCGTTGCTATGCATCACCATGATCTTGCGTGTGCGTAGGAAATTTTTTGAAATTTCTACGTTCTCCAACACCTACAACTATGAGATTATGCAACTCCCGTTTACCGGAGGAACACTTTGTGTGCTACCAAACGTCACGACATAACTGGGTAATTATGAACGAGCTCTACAGGTGTCTCCAAAGGTAGATGTTGAGTTGGTGTATTTCGAGATTTGGTTTTGTCACTCTAATTGTCGGAGAGGTATCTATGGGCCCTCTCGGTAATGCACATCACTATAAGCCTTGCAAGCAATGTGACCAATGAGTTGGTTGCGGAATGATGCATTACGTAGCGAGTAAAGAGACTTGCCGGTAACGAGATTGAACTAGGTATTGGATACCGACGATCGAATCTCGGACAAGTAACATACCGATAACAAAGGGAACAACGTATGTTGTTATGCGGTTTGACCGATAAAGATCTTTGTAGAATATGTAGGAGCCAATATGAGCATCCAGGTTCCGCTATTGGTTATTGACCGGAAACAGTTCTAGGTGATGTCTACATAGTTCTCGAACCCGTAGGGTCCGCACGCTTAACGTTACGATGACAGTTTTATTATGAGTTCATAAGTTTTGATGTACCGAAGGTTGTTCGGAGTCCCGGATGTGATCATGGACATGACGAGGAGTCTCGAAATGGTCGATACATAAAGGTCGATATATTGGAAGCCTATATTTGAATATCGGAATCGTTCCGGGTGAAATCGGGATTTTACCGGAGTACCGGGGGGTTACCGGAATTAATGGGCCTACATGGGCCATAAGGGAGAAGAGGAGGGCCGGCCAGGGCAGGCCGCGCCCCCCCCCCCCGTCCGAATAGGACAAGGAAGGGGACGCCCCTTCCTCTTTCCCCTTCCCCTTCCTTCTCCAACAAGGCAAGAGGGGAGTCCTACTCCCGATGGGAGTAGGACTCCTCCAGGCGCACCCCAAGGGGGCCGGCCGCAGCTCCCCCTCCCTCCTTTATATACGGGGGCAGGGGGGCACCTCTAGACACACAAGTTGATTTTCTTGATCGTTCCTTAGCCGTGTGCGGTGCCCCCCTCCACCATATTCCACCTCGGTCATATCGTTGCGGTGCTTAGGCGAAGCCCTGCGTCGGTAGAACATCATCATCGTCACCACGCTGTCGTGCTGACGGAACTCATTCCCGACACCCTGCTGGATCTGAGTCCGGGGATCGTCATCGAGCTGAACGTGTGCTGAACTCGGAGGTGCCGTACGTTCGGTGCTTGGATCGGTCGGATCATGAAGACGTACGACTACATCAACCGCGTTGTCATAACACTTCCGCTTTCGGTCTACGAGGGTACGTGGACACACTCTCCCCTCTCGTTTCTATGCATCACCATGATCTTGCGTGTGCGTAGGAATTTTTTTGAAATTACTACGTTCCCCAACAATTTCTGGCCCCTACGAACTTTTGGAGCTAGAACAATGAGCCCATTAAAGGCATCCATTTGGGATTTTTTCTTTGATATTCTGCTAATCTGTATTTTTATCCACTTTGTTTTGTCTTTAAAACTCCAAATCATGCATGAAATTTGGAGCTGGAGAGCTGCTTGCCAACAAATTCTACTCTCCACCGATCATTTATTTCCAAATTATGAAGCGTTTGCGCCATGGGATCCCGAGTCACAAATCGTCTTCAATGTTGTGGACAATATGTTAGATGTCTTCACTTCATGGGCTAAAATGGATGGGCAGGTAAGTGGCATGGCACCAAACCTAATGGACAATGGGGTGTCCGTCCTTAAAGATGCGGACATGGCATGGCCAAGACATTTGATACGAAACTAACATTATACCTCTGTGTGCAACTCTTTGGCCTCAAGATCAATGTCCACACGAGACAGCCCAGCTACTTTGGTAAGGCCAAAGAAGTTGAGATTCTATATGTGCAACATGGTTGTGAAATTTCCTCACTCCCATTTTGATATTTTGGTATCCCTCTCCATCATTTTAAGACTCTGAATAAGGAGTCGAAGGGTACTAAGGACCGGTTTGAAAAAAGCCCAATTGTTTAAAAGTATTGAATTCATGCACCGACCAGTTACTCAAAAGTCTAAACCGATGAAGAGAGACGGGCAATATGTTTCAACACCCCCTCACGTCTAGGCTTATTTAGTTCGTACACGTGGGATCGATGTAGACCTCAGAATATTTTTTAAGATATTGAGCTTGCAGGTCTTGAACTCAAGACCTCTTGACACGGTTACCATAATGAATTCATGCACTGACGAGTTGCTCCAAAAGTGTGAACTGATGGAGACAGATGGGCAATGTATTTCGACGAAGGAAGCTCACTTCCTACTAGGGTGCCTTATCCTTATTAAAGTTATTGTCACTTAGCTATTGTTTACGTTGTACTCCTTTGAGATACCTAAAGGGGCAAGGAAACTATTAAATTAATACATGTCCATGTTTGTTCTTGCAAAGTGTCGGACATAAACAAAGTAAAATATTAAATTAATACTATATAATACCCTTTACCAACTAATGACAAAGCCAAAAATTAACATTCTAGAAAAGGTAAGATGAAAGTCATGGAGGATTCTCCGGTAGAGGTTTTTTGTATTAGTCGGGAGTGGCCAGGACACACGATTTTGGGAAGGCACCTAGCTGGGGGATTGATACTCACTAGCAAAGGGTGTATTTTGTAGATATTTTCAATAACTAAGATTGTCAAACCCAATGAGTAGGAGAAGAAATTAGTTTGTGGAAATAAATAGGATGATGCAAAAGCCACCAACTAAGTGAAAATCATGTTTTTGATTGATTCCATAGTTGTAAGTAATTAAATGACAGTAAAAGTTAGTTGAATGCAGAAGTGACAAATGTGCTTAGGAAGACTAGATCGTTCTCAGGGTTGTGGAATATTGGCCTAGATGTCATGTATTTGATTGTTTGATCTGTGTCATGCGGATAGAGCTTAAGCTAAATATTTTTAAAATTCACGGTGAACGGTTTTTAGAAATTAAACAATGTAATTTTCTAACTATATATCAATTTTTACTTTCTGTATTGAATATAACTGACAAAAAAAAATTCTCCCGCTGGAAAAAATAAAAAGTAAAGGCAAAAACATTTAATAGTCTGGTATTGTGATGTATGCCTTGAGTCAAGCGGTTTGTCCATCTCACACTAAGCAAGATGCAATGAAATCACTAATTAAGGAGCACCCTTTGCCAATGTCACAAGTGGTGCACTACATCTGCGCCACTTATTGCAACCTGGGAGTCTTGGTTGGATTTCTACCAAGGCATCGGTAGGATGGAGGGTTTTGTGTGTGTCTTTTTTTTATCTACATCGTCAAAATGAAATATCTCTTCAAGGCACCGACCGATTTTTCCTAAATACAAAATTCCAAAAAGGTTAAATTTATTCTTATCTCAGTCCTTTTGGTTTCTTCTTGATATTCAAAAATTAATATAAATATTTACTCATTCATTTCTATTATGCTATGGTTGCTATACTTTAGGTTTTAGAAAATCAGAATAATATCTCTTCGTTGCTTTGCTTTCTTATTCCTTATTATGCGTTATGAAAAACATAAAAAATATTTTCTCTTGTTCTTTTTACCCTTTGCTTTTTCTCTTTGATTACTTTTGATTCCTCTCTTTGCTTCTTTTTGGGTCATGTGCCATTTATTACTTCTTGTCTTGCTTGAAAAAAATATGAAAAAGATTTCTCGGCTCTATGTTCATTTCATTTGTAGCATGTGCTTTGAATAATAAAAACGGCAAAAATATTTGCCATATCGTATCATTTCTAAGTATATGACAAATGAAGAAAACCTAAGAAGATTTCTTTGTCTTCTTTGTACAATTATTTTGCATTCCAGATTAGAGGTTCTAGTTCATGGTCACGGACACACTTGCATATTTTCTTTTGGAAATTATTCATTTGGATCAAGGGAGTAGTAACGATGAAATTTGGTGATTGATCGTGAAGGGAAGAATGATATGACCATCTTACTTCACTCATACGAATGAATTGCCAATATTCTTATTTTATATATCATGCATTCATATGGGTGCACATTTTGAGGGGTTGACATTCTACGCTTTCTCATGCTAAAATATTTACCGGCTAGAGAATCATGTCGTAGTAAATAAAGGCAGTGAGTGGATTGAGTTAAAAAATAAAGAGTGAGGATAGCTTATGATTTTCTGTTGAGTCTTGGTGATTGACTTGACAAATGTTCATTAAAATTTCAGTATTGAACATATTTTTCTTAAGGGGCTCCTCGGCCGACATTGAAGCGATTTGATATCTGATCACATGGCTATTACTGCACACATGTGATAGCCATGGCATCAGGATGAAATAATACAAATCTTTAGGAAACAGATAATAAGATTAAAACTAAAAGGTATCTTAAAGACACAAATTTCTATGGAGGTGGAAATTTGAATTCAGTAATTAGAAAATCCCTGGTTTTTGAATAAAAGTTGGTTAAAAATGGACCTTAAAAAATGTCGGGCACTTCTTGTTTACCTTTTTTCCAAACTAACTTGATATTTTCTATTTTAACATCACCTAGTTGATTATGTATTTTGTTATAAAATTGTTTTTAGTCTTCGCTAATTTTCAAATGTATTTCTTAAAGAAAATTATTTCTCTAAAATCATTGAAAATATGTTCCTAGTAAGAAGACTCTGACAAGGATTTAGGAAACTACCCCTCGGAGAGTAAGAAGAAGGTGAGGATTCACATACGAAACACTTCAAAACATAATTTGGGAAACAAAAAAATGTATGAAAAGGAAAATTTGTAAGACAATTATTAGAATATCCCATATTTTTAATTGAATGACAAAGGAAAAATATAAATATTAGGAACCCAAAAATATTATCGGAAACGAGGGTACTTCTGATTTTAGTTTTTCCCAACTGTGTGCATTTTTTCAATTTGTCTTGATTAACAAAAATATTTATTGTTTTTAAATATAGCTTGATTTTATACGAAATACTTGAAAATATACTCCTGCTACAATGATTTTGCCCATGAATTGACAACCTAAGAAAGTCTCGCTCTTAATCCTATTCTATAAAAAGGAAAGAGAGTCTATTTTTCTAAAAGACTACAATAACCCTAAACATAAGAGAAGCAAGGCCACCATAGCATTTATTTGTTGAATGGGAAGTTGTGTTGGTGGGGTTGATGGCTCCATCTTCCACTATTTTTTTATTTGGCTGTTATTCGACTAACATTTAACATTCACTTCTTTTTACCACTTGACATTGTAGTAAGCAATAAAAACTATTCAAAAAAATATTCACTTATTTTTCTTAGTCTTATGGTGTTTCGACTTGTATGACACAAAGTTTGGGAGATGTCTGGATAAAGAGCTGATTTTCTCTCTTATAATAAAGAGTATTATTTTAAATGATTCTGCTTGTTTTTCATCTCTAATGAATTGATATTGAGCAGGGCTTATTTCCTCCTATATAAGGAGGAGGACCATAAGGGCCCGGCAGCTTTTTCTTGATTGGAAAGGGAGAGAAACCACGAGTGCGGAAAAAATCAAAAGAAGAAAAGTTTGAAAATGGAAAAATTCCAGGCCTGCCATGTTAATTACCGAAGAGGGGGATAGATAGAGTACATATATGGTCTATCGGGAGCTTATTACATACTTTTTTTTTGTGATGAGCTTATTACATACTCCCTCCGTTCCTAAATAATTGTCTTTCTAGCCATCTCAAATGGACTACAATATACGGATGTATGTAGACATGTTTTAGAGTGTAGATTCACTCATTTTGCTCCGTATGTAGTCACTTGTTAAAATCTCTAGAAAGACAATTATTTAGGAACGGAGGGAGTATTTTTGAAGAACGACCTTCCAAATAAACGAATATATTACATCCCTTTGGTGAGAATATTACTAGTTGTTTGACACCCAAATAAACGGGTATTTTAGGGATGGAAGTCCTTTGGTCCGATCGAGTAGCTAGTCCCCTTAGAGGCAGAATACATCAGCAGCCTGATCTCCAGCTCTCCTTTCAAAGTAGGAACACACGACGGTGACGACGAGCATAATTCCAGTTCCGGAACCAGGCACACATATGAAACCTGCCATGAGAGTCAGCGCACCGACGCAAAGCCCGACGAGAAGTGCTATCATGGCAACATGACGCTTCCATCGGGTCATGGGAATGGAGCCGGGCTGAGCAGGCGTCACAGGTATTTGCCTCTGCATGCACGTAGCCAAAACAAGCAGTTAGCTAGGTTCTTGACAATCAGAAGTTGAGAGCGTATATACACATATATGCAGGAAGAGAAGTGTAAATTAAAGAAACAAAACGTACCCCGAGCAACCTGGCCACATATTTTCTCGAATATACACGAACACCAAACCATGTTGCCGAGATAAGAGCGCATGCCATCAGCAGCAAGACGGCATAGAGTGTCACATGGACAGGGTCTCTTGCTAAGTCAGCCCAGCTGCAGCGTGCATGAATCAATAAGTTTCTTGTGACGGTTAGCTGACATCATGCGATCGTTAACAAGCTATAAATAAACATAGTAGCACGCCAAGATTTCGTAGAAGATGCAAGTAAAGAATAATGATTCGTATTTTTATTTTGTTGATGCATATGTACTCACGCTGGTGGATTGGTTACGTAGTGTGCGACCCCGCCGATGGGAATAAGTTGTCCAGGGTACCGACTATCCCGCTTCCAACTGCCGAGCAGCTTGACCACTCCATTATTATTTTCGCCGTACACTTCTGCTTCGGTACACCCCCCTTAAACACATCAAGGGCTGAGATTCACCCATACCCCTTCGCTGCCAGGGGCACGATCGTCTTATGTAAAAAATATTGCCCCAGCGTCATGGCGATACCCCGCGCCTGTGTATGCGCTGCTGCGGATTTGAGCCGAGCGGCTTGGCAGAGCGAGCCGAGCCGAGCAGTTGGGAGCCCGATGTCGTGTTTTTTAAGTCGGCGTTGACCGGTGGGGCGTACGTGTGGACGTGGCGCGCGCGGCCGTATCGTCATGTGATAACTGCATTGCAGTAATGGCGGCGTGCATGCAGGCGCCGACTGCTCGCGGGCCCTCCACTGCCGAGCGTGCGGCGACCGGGCGCCTGCCGCCAGCCTTCCGCCTCGGGCCGGCAGTAGACGCGACCGGTCGGCTGCCGCCACTGCGTCGACCGCCCGCCCGCCTTCAGACGCCACCGACGCGTCGACCGCGCGCCGCGCCTTCTCACGCCGCCTCGCCGCCGCGCCGCGCTTTCACACGCCGCCTGCGCATGCGCGCCACGCTTCTCACGCCGCCTACGCCTGCCGCGCCCGCTTTTCACACGGCACCGCTGTCGCGCGTGCCGCCAGCCGGCCGCCTCTCCCTCGGGGCGCGCGCCACCGACGGCTCGCCGCCCACCTCCTCCCCGCCTTCTATAAAAAGAGCGCGCCATGCCGTGCCATTTCCCTCGCCCCGCCCATCTCTCTTCCTCTCCTCGCCCGCCCATCTCCCTCTCCTCGCCGGCAATGTCTTCCAGCGACTCCGACGAGGGCGCGTGGCCGACCGGCGTCTGGCCGCTGAGCCTCACCATCGCCGACACGGAGCTAATGGCCCGGTGCGGCGTGTTGAAAGCGCCGGCAGCAAAGGTGCCGGGCCATGGCGGATCGGGCGAACGGCATCCCCACCATGGGACCGCCGCCCGACGAGGGAGCAGCTCCGCGAAGTTCCGGGGCGGCCGGTACAACCGAGGGCCCGCGCAGGTTTACGCGCGGGAAGAACTTCGACATCGCCCTCGGCGCGTTCAGGGCGCGGCGGCGGACGATCGTCGGGGACATTACCGGCGAGGCCGGCACTTCCCGCCGCGCCGCCGCTGCCCACCTCCACCGCCCCATCGCCCGGCACAGCAGCGCCCTGCGCCGGTGCTGGTCGACATCCGCCGGCGCAGGCGCCTCGCGCAGAAGACGGAGACCCCGACGACACGCCGGGGCTACTTGCGGCGCTGGCCCGGTCGGCAGAGGAGGCGGCGGCG
Source organism: Aegilops longissima (assembly GCA_021605205.1). Classification (NCBI taxonomy): domain Eukaryota; kingdom Viridiplantae; phylum Streptophyta; class Magnoliopsida; order Poales; family Poaceae; genus Aegilops; species Aegilops longissima. Next base: position 42,684 of record JAHIAM010004476.1, on the reverse strand, counting down.
GCGGCCACTCGTGAGGAACGAGAGCGGCTGGCGGCCATAGCGGCGGTGCAGGAGCAGCAGGCGCGGGAAGACAACTGGTGGGATTTTAGCAGCGACGACGACGACGACGATAATGGCGGCGACGGCGGCGAAGGAGAGGCAGGCAGTATGGCGCCGGTCGTCGACCTCACCGGCGGCAGCGACGACGAGTAGCTTAGTTTAGGGTTATGTAATAGGAGTGCTCGGTTATGTTTAGGGTTATGTAAAATATTTTGAATTATGAATGAACTCCGAATGGTTTATCTAAAAAAATTCCGGATGTTTAATTTGATATTAGTCATGCAACTTAAAAAAATAAACGGAAACATGAATTTGAACGGTACGAGACGATACTCGACACACAAATTGTAGAAAAATCAGTCGCAAAATGCATGCATGGGTCATGCATGCACAGCAAAAACATAAAAATTATAAAAAAATCTTGAAGCGATAAAAAATATTTAAAACGTGGCATGCATCCTACTGATGATGGTGGAACACTATAAACAAAATTATTGAAGGCAAAAAAAAATAGTGATGCAAAAAAAAAAGTCCACCTGTGCTTGCACGCCGCAACTGCGCTTAATCGGTCCGGCCCGATCAAGCCGGGTGGCGAAAGGGCCGGCCTTTCGGCCCAGATACAGCCTGCAGCACAGGCCAACGGGACAGTGGCGGGGCGGGGCGGGAATCAGGGGAGTTCGAATAGGTGGTCGGAGCTCGGTATATAAGCCGGTGGCGGCGGCGTTCGGCGGGCGAGGTGGGACTAAACTTTAGTCCTCACCCCCGCCGACCCTGCCCCCGCACACACTTAATGGGCCGGCCCAGGAGCGCCATCGCGCACGGTCGTTCGGCGGGCGAGGTGGGACTAAACTTTAGTCCTCACCCCCGCCGACCCTGCCCCTCAAGACCGCCAAGCAGAGTCAATGGGCGGCCCAGCGCCGTCGCAAGACTGCCCTTTGTGCCGCCAATGCACGCTGTCGAAGGCTTTTTGTTTTTGTTTTAAAATAATATTAATAAAAATTCATACGTAATATAGAATTGCTAACTATATTTATTATAATAATAATGAGTTGTTTATTAAAATTTATACAAAAAACTAATGAGTTTTTTATAATTAATTGCTAAAACAATAATGAGTTTTTTGATAATTAATTCATAATGAGTTTTTTTGTAATGAATATTTTAATCAGTTATTTCTGTCAATTAGTAATTACATTTTTAATATTTATGTAATGTTAATAAATGTCTAAATAATATTTAAAATATATGCAAAGTTTATATTTTGAAAGACATAAATCTTGTTAACAATTGTACAATACATAGGGCTTTTCATTATTGGAAAACCCTAGAAAATGCGCCGAGCGCTGGAAAAATACGCGAATTGGCGTGGGTGCTATGGATGGTGATGGCAACGTGTGGAAGAAAAAGTGTCGTGACGTTTGACGGAGTTAAAAAAAACGTAGTTGGGAACCATATTTAAAAAAAAATTGTTTTCCGTTTGAAGTTAAAAAATAAACAAAATGACAAAATAAACATATTTAATACTGTGATATGGCTCTACATAACTGCCCGGCAGTACACTGTCTGGCAGTGAACTGCCCGGCCAGTTAGGTAAAGTCACATCACAATATAAGATATGACCATGCATGGACTACCGGAGGCGGCTATATAAACTGGTGTGGACATCATTCGGCTGCCGAGGTGGGACTAAATTAGAATGGCTGCTGCATTGGCCGACACAGTGACAGTGCGCGACGGCGCGCGTGGGCCGTCCGATTGACTCTGCGCGCGGTGCGGGGGCAGGGTCGGCGGGGGTGAGGACTAAAGTTTAGTCCCACCTCGCCCGCCGAACGACTGTGCGCGATGGCGCTCCTGGGCCGGCCCATTAAGTGTCTTGTGCGGCTCTTGAGGCAGGGTCGGCGGGGGTGAGGACTAAATTTTAGTCCCACCTCGCCCGCCGAACGACGCCGCGACCGCCTTATATACCTGCCTCCCACGTCCCTTTCGAACTCCTCTGATTCCCGTCCCGTCCCGCCACTGCCCCGATTGGCTGTGCTGCAGGCCGTAGCTGGGCCGAAAGGCCGGCCCTTTCGCTGTCCGGCTTGATCGGGCCGGACCGATTCTGCACACAGTTCGGCCTGCAACCACGCTGGGCTGTCTTTTTTGCATCACTAATTTTTTTGCCTTCCATGAGTCACGGTAGCGGGGAGGTGGGAGGGCGCTTTTTAGTCCCCCTCGCGCGTCCGGGGGTGTGGTATGTGCTGTTTTGACCTAATAAATTATTGAAAATTCATAAAGTAAAAAAAAACCACAAATAATAATGAGTTCTTTATTATACTTTATAATGAATATTATGGTTAGATATTATCATTTATAATGAATAATAATAATGAGTTATTCATTATACTTTATAATGAATAATAATAATGAGTTATTCATTATACTTTATAATGAATAATAATAATGAGTTCTTTATAATTAATTAGTAAAACAATATTGAGTTCTTCATATCAGATCAGTGCCGGTTGTGTTGGTGGTACGAGGTGGCATGCACGAAACGTAACCCAAGTTTGGGAGGCAGTGGGCAAGCCCACCTTAGGGCCCCACGCAAAAGTTGAACGAATTCGGACACCATACGCGACGCTAAGGTTGCACGCCCGGTCAGTGTTTTCGGTGCGATTCACGAAGAAAATCATAGGAAATTCATACGGTGCCGGAAAATTATGAAAACTTGCACGCATGATGGACCTGGCGATGGGTGCGTGTCCAAAAAGTTTGGGGTCCACCGGCTGAGTCAGAAAAGAGAACGCAGTACCTGGCTGACATGGGCCATATCAGATCAGTGCCGGTTGTGTTGGTGGTACGAGGTGGCATGCACGAAACGTAACCCAAGTTTGGGAGGCAGTGGGCAAGCCCACCTTAGGGCCCCACGCAAAAGTTGAACGAATTCGGACACCATACGCACGCTAAGCGCCACGCCCGGTCGGTGTTTTCGGTGCGATTCACGAAGAAAATCATAGGAAATTCATACGGTGCCGGAAAATTATGAAAACTTGCACGCATGATGGACTGGCGAGGGTGCGTGTCCAAAAGTTTGGGGTCCACCGCTGAGTCGAAAAAGAGAACGCGTACCGGCCGACATGGGCCATATCGGATCGATGCGGTTGTGTTGGTGGTACGAGGTGGCATGCACGAAACGTAACCCAAGTTTGGGAGGCAGTGGGCAAGCCCACCTTAGGGCCCCACGCAAAGTTGAACGAATTCGACACCATACGCACGCTTGCGCCACGCCCGTCAGTGTTTTCGGTGCGATTCACGAAGAAAATCATAGGAAATTCATACGGTGCCGGAAAATTATGAAAACTTGCACGCATGATGGACCCGGCGATGGGTGCGTGTCCAAAAGTTTGGGGTCCACCGCTGAGTCGTAAAAGAGAACGCAGACCGGGCCGACATGGGCCATATCGATCGAGTGCGGTTGTGTTGGTGGTACGAGGTGGCATGCACGAAACGTAACCCAAGTTTGGGAGGCAAGGGCAAGCCCACCTTAGGGCCCCACGCAAAGTTGAACGAATTCGACACCATACGCACGCTAAGGCCACGCCCGGTCAGTGTTTTCGGTGCGATTCACGAAGAAAATCATAGGAAATTCATACGGTGCCGGAAAATTATGAAAACTTGCACGCATGATGGACCTGGCGAGGGGTGCGTGTCCAAAAAGTTTGGGGTCCACCGGCTGAGTCAGAAAAGAGAACGCAGTACCTGGCTGACATGGGCCATATCAGATCAGTGCCGGTTGTGTTGGTGGTACGAGGTGGCATGCACGAAACGTAACCCAAGTTTGGGAGGCAGTGGGCAAGCCCACCTTAGGGCCCCACGCAAAGTTGAACGAATTCGGACACCATACGCACGTTGCGTCACGCCCGGTCAGTGTTTTCGGTGCGATTCACGAAGAAAATCATAGGAAATTCATACGGTGCGGAAAATTATGAAAACTTGCACGCATGATGGACTGGCGAGGGTGCGTGTCCAAAAGTTTGGGGTCCACCGGTTGAGTCAGAAAAGAGAACGCAGTACCTGGCTGACATGGGCCATATCAGATCAGTGCCGGTTGTGTTGGTGGTACGAGGTGGCATGCACGAAACGTAACCCAAGTTTGGGAGGCAGTGGGCAAGCCCACCTTAGGGCCCCACGCAAAGTTGAACGAATTCGGACACCATACGCACGTTGCGTCACGCCCGGTCAGTGTTTTCGGTGCGATTCACGAAGAAAATCATAGGAAATTCATACGGTGCCGGAAAATTATGAAAACTTGCACGCATGATGGACCTGGCGATGGGTGCGTGTCCAAAAAGTTTGGGGTCCACCGCTGAGTCGAAAAAGAGAACGCAGACCGGCCGACATGGGCCATATCGGATCGATGCGGTTGTGTTGGTGGTACGAGGTGGCATGCACGTAAACGTAACCCAAGTTTGGGAGGCAGTGGGCAAGCCCACCTTAGGGCCCCACGCAAAAGTTGAACGAATTCAGACACCATACGCACGTTGCGTCACGCCCGGTCAGTGTTTTCGGTGCGATTCACGAAGAAAATCATAGGAAATTCATACGGTGCCGGAAAATTATGAAAACTTGCACGCATGATGGACCTGGCGATGGGTGCGTGTCCAAAAAGTTTGGGGTCCACCGGCTGAGTCAGAAAAGAGAACGCAGTACCTGGCTGACATGGGCCATATCAGATCAGTGCCGGTTGTGTTGGTGGTACGAGGTGGCATGCACGAAACGTAACCCAAGTTTGGGAGGCAAGGGCAAGCCCACCTTAGGGCCCCACGCAAAAGTTGAACGAATTCGGACACCATACGCACGTTGCGTCACGCCCGGTCAGTGTTTTCGGTGCGATTCACGAAGAAAATCATAGGAAATTCATACGGTGCCGGAAAATTATGAAAACTTGCACGCATGATGGACCTGGCGATGGGTGCGTGTCCAAAAAGTTTGGGGTCCACCGCTGAGTCGAAAAGAGAACGCAGACTGGCCGACATGGGCCATATCGATCGATGCGGTTGTGTTGGTGGTACGAGGTGGCATGCACGAAACGTAACCCAATTTTGGGAGGCAGTGGGCAAGCCCACCTTAGGGCCCCACGCAAAAGTTGAACGAATTCGACACCATACGCACGCTAAGTCCACGCCCGTCAGTGTTTTCGGTGCGATTCACGAAGAAAATCATAGGAAATTCATACGGTCCATGTGAACTTTTTGAAATGGTTGCATTAAAAATGCATGAATAATATCTGAGGTTAAAAACATCGAAGATAATGGCTCTCTTTTGAAGAATATGCATGATCCATGTGAACTTTCACAAGCTCTAAGCAGGTGCAGACTCACATCGATCCTGCATATCCTCCAAATAGAGTCCCACGAACTGAGATGTTTGTGCATTGACTAAAAGAAAACTATATAAAGGAGTCAACGGCTACCGGCTTAGCGATGTGGTATTAAACTACAGTGCATGTTTTAATAAATGCATCGTGGGCCAGCCGGCGGTAGTTTCACGGGACGGGCCAAGTGGCCCACTATGGCGTGACCACGTCGATGATACCGTACGTGCGTGCATGGCATGGAAACCAAGCCGCCATTACCTCGCCCCAATACCGCCTACCCACGCCGCCTCCACGCGCATCCTCACCCGTCCCCGATCGGACGGTCGCACCGCCGTGGCCGTCCAAACTCCCTTCCCTGCCGGCCTGACGGCGGCCATCTACGCGCGCGACTTGGATCTCAGGCCCGGCCGTGCCGTCTCGGCAAATTCGCCGGCACCCTAAACCCTAGGACGGGCCGTCGGCCAGCGCGCTCCTGTGGGCAGAGGGCGTGCGGCTGCCACGGCTAACCCACACCGGGTGGGGTTTGGCAACGGGGGCTGCCGGTGCTCGTCTAGACGCCGGAAGGTATGGTATTAAATCATATGTAATTTTATTTGAATCTCCTAACTAGTTAGATAACTGGCATCTTATTTAGAATGCAAGAATTGGGAGATGTGTACTGCTCGGTTGAGAAGTGGTGTGAATTGGTGGAAAAATTCACACCCAGACAGCGCATGATGCTACGTGGCACAAGTTTGGACTGTATGTTGAGAATTCCTTCCGTGAAAATGAGGAAAAATTTATTGGAATTTATGATTACAACATATGATAGTACTAGAAAGCGATTTATTATTCGACCAAATACAGACGGCATCAGTGTGCTTAATGAAGATGTTTACGACATATTCGGCTACGAACGAGGGTGATGATGTCAGTAGCATGATAGCAACAGTACAACTAGATGCCAAAAAATTGTTCGAATCGGTTTCTAGACAAAAGAACAGGCCTAATCCTCATCGATGAGTTGATAAAAATATTGTTGACACTCGGTCATATGATGATGATTTTGTGAGAAGGGTCGTACTGGTTCTTATGGGTACAGTCTTAGCACCACAATCCACCAAGTTTGTTCCTTATCGTTATTACAAAATGGTGGAGGACGTGAACGCTATCAAGTCATACAATTGGAACGATTTTACGTTGAGGGTGTGCATGGATGCTATTAAAAAATCGGTCGAAGATCTTGAAAAATTCAAGTGGCCTATCGAGAACTTGTCTCTTCTTCAGGTACAAGAAATTTGTAATAGTTGTATGTACATATATTTTTTATGTGATCTATGTGTCCGACTTGTTGTGTTTACTATCATGTAGTATATATACTGGGAAAAAGTTGAGCCAATTGGTGTGGATACATTTGATCCTTTGTCTCGTGAATACCCACTAATGGTTAACTGGCCAGAAACGGAAGGGAAAAAGAGAGACGACTATGACAACATGCACGGGCGTGGCACCGGCAATGTAAGTCAATAAGTATAGTCCTTATTGGTTGCAAATAGTAATTAACTATAGTTGTTATTTTATTTATTTATTTTTTTGTTGTACAGCTTGAAAATTGCGTTAGCCAAGAGTACAGACGTGCTAAGGTAGCACGTGAAGGGACTGTCCCAGATGAAGAAAAGAAGAAACCTAAACGGAAAGGTGGTGGCAGGAGTAGAAAGCCAAGCACGTCAGGGGTTTCATCGAACACGACTAACAGTATGGACCGTGTGATGACATACATAAAGCTGCTTCACAAGGAGGTTCTCAATATACCCGAAAGATGTGCACAGGTAATGTAGAAGTTATATTAAACATGTTAGTTGTTCAAATGCTGATCGTGTTTCATTTGTGTTTGTAGATGGTAATGGAAAAGTTGAACACGGAAGGTGTGCTGTACAAACCCAATAAGAGGGACAACAATGATGAATTTGTTAATGTACGTCAAGGAGTTGGGATGGAGAATGGCCAGTACAAGTCATCAAAATATTGGCCAGATATTGATTCACCTACCGACGTGGAGCTAGTAACATCTTTCACGTGTTTCAATGATACGGACGTGCCCGTTGATGACACGGGTGCTCCGATGACGACACCGGTAAAGGTGACGCTACTGATCCTTTCATTATACACGATAATGAAAAATCCCCATGTTCGCCATCAACTGTACGCATAAAAGAGTTTCCGCCTATGTCCCGAACCCCGCAAATGCTGATATTTCTGATGAGTCTATGGGTGGTTTGTCACCAACAAAGTCTGAAGACATGTGTGAGTTTCCGGCAAAGAGCAACATAGGTAATGGTGAAGGCAGTCAGGACAATGAAGGTAAACGCAAACGAAATCCGTCGAAATATTGTCAATCCCGTCGACCTTCTCATTACCCGCAAGAAACGTGTTAAAAAAGTAAGTCAAGTATTACTTTATAATTCATTCATGCTTTACGTAAATTTTTATTATTTTTAACAACTGTAGCTGCATTGTTTTAGATCTGTTTGCATCGTCACCATCTTCAATTCTGGCAAGTACTCTTAATATGACTCGGATCACATAGAGGCAGCCAGAGTTTTTGTTGAGACTCTCGCATCGACTAAGAAGCATGCACACCGAACCGTGGTCGATATGCCGCCACCAGATGGGGACATATGCACGCCAGCTATGCTTCACGATGTCCTGAAGTTTAAATGGTTGAATGGCGCTGTAAGTATGACTTTGGTTTTAATAAGACTCTCATTTCAACTTCACAAGTTGATAGAATTTTTTTGTTTATGTATGCAGATAATCAATGCATATTGTAAACACCTACAACACCGTGATTTCTCTGACCGTTTCATATCAACAACGTGGTTCCCAAAATTTATGTTGAGTAGGGCTAGGGGAAAGACCAAGTCAATTAATGATTTAGAATCAGAACAAGTTACAAAGAAAGCAAAAGTCGTCGCAAGAGTAATGGATGAGTATTTCAGACGGGACAAGGTATTTCTTTCATATTTATTTGTTTTTGTTATTCATTGCTATTTAATTGCGCTAACATCATTTGATTACTATATAGGCGTATTTTCCTATGCACGTTAATGATAATCATTGATAACCATAGTGATGCACACCGTCAAGGAGGAGTTTCAAGTTCTTGACTCAAATTCTAAAGGCGCAATTAGCCAAAGAATTCGCAATATGATTGGCACCCTGGTACGCTAAAATTTTTACACTCGCATTCAGAAAATTATTAAGTCATACGTTAAATTCTGGTTTGTTACTTTCTTTCAGAGATCTGAAATATCTAAGGATGTTATGGAGGCCAACTCTATTATTGAATCAAAAAATTTCCAGATGTCTCATCGTGGCCAATTAATGAGTATAAAATGCCGCACAACAAGATGGGTAAGTTAAATGAGTACATGATGCCGCACAGCATGCTATATCCTAAGCTGATCACACATGTTTATTGCAGAGTGTCTTGTGGACTTTTGTGATGTGGTGTATAAAATACTGACGGAGATCGCTGGACACATGAATTTGACCAGCAAGAGATTAATGAGTCAAGGCCACGTATTGTCGCGAAATCATTTTTCCGAGGTCAACAGATTAGACAAAGTGAAGATGAAAATTGTTAAAATCATGGAGAAGGAGTAGTTATTAGCATTGGTAGGGTTTTTGTCCCGTAGAAGGTTTCCCTACCGCTCTTGGATACTTTGATCGATTGTAATGCGACATGGCACTGGGATAGATTTCACAATTTTCCACGCTTTATTTATTGCTTTCGTGAGACACTACACATTTAAATGCGTGTGGGCAAATAATATTTTCTGTCCTAAAATGTATCAGTTTGCCTCTGCCATATTACGGACATATTTGGTTCATGACTTAGCTAGCCACGCCAAAGGTGTGTTGTGCCTAAGGTGTGGCGCTTGTTTTAGCCGCCACACTTTGCTGTAGAAATTTGCCCCTAAATTTGCCCCTTTTGTTCCTACTCGCGGCGGTCATTTTTTATTAAAAAATATGCCCGCCGTCCTGAGTTGGTGCGGTGAGGATAAAACCTGCACAATATCCCACGTCGATTCTGGTGGCAGCAGCGGCGCTGGATCTGACGAATATTCCAGGCCGTGCGGTGGACGCCCGCCGAGGCAGTTCTTGGCCCGCGCTCCAGCTAGTGCGGGTTGGCGCCATTGGCAGTGCGCCACGCTGGGTCTGCTGGCGCAGCACCGGCCGACCGACAAGCGCGCGCCGCGCCTCGTCCCGCCCCAGCCAGCGGGCACATGCAACGATCCCGAGGGGAATATGGCGATCTGTCGGCCCATAAACGACGTGCGTTGGCGCGTCGGGCCTATCCTATTCATGCGCCACCTCGCCCATGGAGAGACGCGCCGACCAGCGTCTTCGCCTTCTCACAAGCTCGCAACAGAATATTAATGAATGCCCTGCTGTGCGCCATGGCCTCCACGCCGTGGCCAGAAGGTGTTGTAGTCTACTGTTCAGGCGCGCAGCCGCCACGGCTGGGTTTTTTTTAAATGGTCACATACATTCATTAAAATTTAAAATGTCCATAACTTGACTAAGCCATGACACCAGTAACACATTCATACAAATATAAGATGTTTCATACATAAAAATATAAATCGCATGTCTCATAACATTGAACAAGGTGGCATAAATATTATCTCAAAGTGCCATCTCTATTATTCTTAAACAAATAAACTGAAAGTGGTAATGACTTTCATTGAACAAGGTGGTTTAGAGAATAAACTCAAAGTGCCATATATCTTATTCTTAAACAAATAAATTAAAATTGCCACTGGCTTCAATTGATTATGAATACTTCATATTTATGCCCGGTTCCTACATAACAAATTGTAAAGAACTCATCAGACAATTGTGAAGAGAGAACCAGAAAATAATTAAAATTATGGAAAACTTACTTTTCATTCTCAGGGCACGCTTGCCGCCTATGGCCCTCTCTCTTACAAATGCCACAAAGAGGACCGGTTTTTCTCAGAAAATGATATTGGTCTTCCATTTTTGTAACATTTGGATCTTTCTTTGCCCGCCCTGTCTTGCTCTGTTTAGGGCGCCTTCGTGGAAACTTTCACAGGATCACCTATGACATCAACATGTTGTTCCCGCTGACGTGGCTCCTCATGCACATTTCTTGTACTACCAACGCATCATCATCAGGGACCTTTTTCTTCGCTATTATGTTCTGCAGACACTGCATCAACTCATCATAGACAAATGGATCATTTGAAGCAACATGAAAAGCTTCAGCTCCTGTTATACTGAGTTGACTATAGCGAGCACGCTGCTCTGCCCCTGTCCAACCCCAGCCAAACAAGTCACTCTTTAGCTGTGCAGGCAGCCCACCTCTCGCAACTTTCGACATCCTCTTAAGGATGCAACACTTAGGTATTTTAGATATTTTAGATGCACCAACACATACAGAATGTGTTTGCAAGGCAATCCTTTCCAAGCATTCGCCCACAACTGCATTCTATCATATTCTCGAGTTTTCAGGTCGATAATTCAGGCTGAACTGAAATTTCCGGTTATTCCTCCATGTCACGATGAAGGTGTGGCAGTCAACTCCCACTAGCGCCTCAAAATCTCAAGCTCTCCCATCTTCTTCAGATCTTGTTGAAGAATATAAAATTGGAATGAGTGAATACTTTGGCGGCATGCTTCTCAATATCCTTATATTCTGTGACTGATGGTGGCAATGACTGATTTGAAACACAGTCATCATGCGCCTCGTTCTCACGTAGTCGGACTATGCAATTCTCATAATGCACAACTAGGTCAACAATAGTCATACCGCCGTCCAAGTGCAGGTGAAGACAAGAGTTAAGACTTTCACTCCTCTGATTACTGCGCATACCCAGAAAAAAACCATCTGACAGATATGATGCTGCCCACAGAGTCCTCTTCCTGTACATCCTACTCAACCACTCTTCTGTTTTATCAGTCTTCCATTTACGAACGAAAGCGTGCCATCTCGCCTCAAAGTTGGCTGGTGAGGTGGAGTAGTACAACAGTGCCCTGAACTCACTTAGCGATTTGTAATTAAGGTGCTTCTGCATGTTTTTTTCCACGTGCCATGAGCAGAGACGGTGCAACACATCAACCAAAACCAACCGAATAGCTCGTATCATTGCAGCGTCTCCATCTGTGATGATTGACCTTGGCTTTTTCTGACAATTGGCCTTCAGGAATGTCTGGAGCAGCCACACATATGTCGCTTCGGTCTCATCGGACACAATGGCACAACCAAAAACTGTGGTGCAACGGTGATTGTTTACACCAACAAAGGGGATGAACGGCATACCGTATCTGTTCATCTTATATGTGCTGTCGAACACCGTGACATCTCCATACAGTTTATAGTCCCGCCGCGACTGTGCATCGCACCAGAACATGCTCTTCAAACGGCCCTCCTTATCGAGCACGTACTCAAAGAAAAACTCTGGATCCTTCTCTTTTCTGCTCCTCATAATCCCAATTGCCGTGTTAGCATCACCCTTCGCAATCAACTTCATTTTTTCTCGGCAACATAGGTTGTACACGTCTCGTCTCAGAAACCCACACTTATCATACGAGCCATACCTGCTAATGAAGTTGTCAACAATGATATGCTTTCTGATCCCAGCTCCTTCCATCGCCAATATCTCAGCTATCTGGTGATCTCCCATCACTCGATGTGACCGCAGAAATACCACCTCATCTGGTCTAGCCAACAAATGGTTGTGATCATCCATAAAAGCTGCCACGAACCAAACTCCACGTCCTTTGTCCAACTTCACGACAAAATGTGCGCCACACTCGCAACGAGTCTCTGGTCTTAGCCTGCGGTACGGCCCTCCGGTTTAAAAATTTACTGCGACGCTTTCCTGCCCTCGAGCAAACGTATCTCCTATACCGAACAGTGGTTGAAAGTCCTTTTCCTCGCTTCACCTTATCTTTTCTGATACTGAATCCACGGTCTTTGGCGAAGTTATTATAGAACATGTGAGCCTCCCATTGTGATGCAAATGTCATACCCATAACCTTCAACTGTGTCTCCAGCGCACGTTGCTGGATTTCAGCTTCCTCAATGTCCATATTAGCTCCATCCTCATGCTCATCTCCATCTTCACCACTCCAACCATCAAAGTTAGCCTACAATATTCCATGTAAGCAAGTGTAAGTTGCCATTACCAACTATTTATTATTCAATGACATCTTAAATTGTGGACCGAACCTGGCTTATGTTATCCCCGAAAGATTCAACACCATGATTTTCCTCGTTGTGAACGCCAATATCCTCCTGCACATTAAAAATCATATGCACGTAAGTACCATATGGTTCTTCATCCGACAAAAGAATGTACAAGACACTTACGTTTTCACTACAAGCACCCTCCTCCTTCTTATCAAAATCCTCCTCAGGTAAATTATCGTCATTTACGACCAGGATTCATTGTCGCTGCCATCATCATCATCTTTACTATCATTACCATTTGTACGATCAACACTATCGCTACCATCCCACTCACTCGTGTCCAAAAACAGATCCGTAAATCCAGTTTCTTTATCCATTATATGATCTCTCAACCTACACTGCAATATTATAATAAAATTTGATCTATCAATTTTAAAACAAATTAAATGTACTACTGAGAAATTCTTATCTAACAAGATATTGCACATAATTATTTACAGATTCAATTTTTTTGACGAACTAAAAGGCTTACATGGCATGCACGCAGCACTTCGCCCGCCTGGCGTGGCTGCGGACGGCGAGGAACGTTGCGGAGAGGTTGATCACGGAGTTGCGGGCGGCGACGGCGTCCACGTAGGCCACGTCACCGCGACGACCTGCACGGAGGCGACATCACGTACGGCGGGCGACTCGAAGATCTGTCCGCGCCGGCCAGATCCCGGGTGAAGACGGGGAGAAGGCGGCGATCGGCCGAACGGGAGGACGTTGGAATTGGCAGCGTGATCACGTCTAGATCGGCGGGGAAAGGCGGCTATCGGTGGGTAAGGGCGGCGATCGGCGGGGCGGGGCGACGTTGGAATGGGCCGCCTGATCAGCGCAGGTCGTGGGTTTTTTTTTCGCGACGGCGAGAGGGTAGTTGCGAGCCAGCCGTATCGGCTCGAGCCGTGCGCTCGGCTCTACCTGTATGGGTACGCCGCATACGGCGCGGGATACGTTAAGCACCGTATGCCCAAAATGCCCTTATACGTTAAGCGCGGGGGGGTGTACGAAGCAAGCCTCTTCGCCGTAATGCAAGTATAACAGCTGCAAAGGTATAGCTAGTAAATATACATTCTGGAGAAATAATATAAGAATGGATGGATTTTAGTTAGAACTTAGAACTACCTACCTGTGAGATGAAATACATGCTTGAAGCAATGGCACCCTGAAACACGATGGGCATGTAGGAGAGGTAGGATAGGTTCACGCTGCAGTTGGCTTGCAACGCAGGGTCAACACCATGTGTCCTCACTGCCAATGGGAGATGCAAGCCTTGTAGTCTCACCGTGAGCGCCAGGAATGCACATGTGCCAGCAGGAATGACGATCTTGTCTCCTCCATATCTCTCCAGGAAACACGCGCTACAAATATAATGAACGCACAACTTAGCTAGCTGGCTCAATACTTATTTATGAGTATGAGTTTGCGGATAAACAGAACGTGTACAGATGTGAATTTTTATGCATGGTTATTCTTAATTACCAGATGTTGGTGGCAGTGAAGAGAGCAATGCCACTAGATACCAGTGCGTGCCCCTTTTTAAGGGCCTCATCAAGGTAAATTACAATGGCACCTCCAGCAAAAAGCTGGAGCGCGATCAGAGTCGCATTCACCGGAGCGAGTTGCCCCGCGGAAAACACATTGCAAAGTGCAGACACCATGGCTAACAGTATGCCCAGTAACTTCTGGCACCTATCCCTGCATATGTTAAAAAGTTGAAATTAATTACACATGGAGTCAATCAGTCGGGAGTAAACGACCAGTCCCAATACATACTTTTACTACTCATCATCCGTACGTACAAAAGGATAAGTACAATGGTCAAGGTGTACATTGAGAGTTGAAACCCTAAAAGAAGAAGTGAAAAATAAGGGACGACTTACATGAACTGCATGCGTTCTTCCATGGGAATCTTGTCCCTGACAATCTTCAGTCCGAACAAGGGGTGAATCACCAGCTCGGATACCAGCAAGTGGTATACCCCTTGAGCCATGACAGTGCCGCCGTTGGAGGCGCTGGCCGCGTGGATCCAGTAAAAGGGGTCCGGAGACGCGGTGGTCGAGAGCCCATACAGCGGCAACCGGCTGCCGGCCAAGAAGACTAGGACCGACGTGATCGTGTTCAGCGCCTTGTTCCGGAAAGGAACAGGGGTAGCTCGGCGGTCGGCAACCTCCGGCAAGAGTCCCACCAGTTGCCGCCAGGTATTAAGACCTGCCATTGATTTCACTGATTTATTTCAGCACAACGTTAATTAGAGTAGATCGATTCTTTGGCAGGGGAGGGGCGTATATATCGATCGGGCAAACGGCGGAATTGAAACCGAGTCCGCCTGGAAGTACACAGGGGGCGTCGATGTGGTTGGACCGGGGATTAGGCTGTTGACACGTGCAAACCTCGACTGGTAATCAAGCAAAAAAAAATAATTTTTGCTGTCGAAGGAAGAGGCGATCTTGATAGCCCCCGTCGCCAGGGAGTTCCTCCGACGGCTCCCCTCCTCCAACGACCTCGATCGTCTACGATGAGGTGGGTCGCCGGATCCCCGCGTGTGTATAGTTTTAGGTCAAATTAGTTTAGTCGGTCGTCGGTGATGAGGGGGGTCATCGGGTCCCTGTGCGGATCGTCGGATTCCCGCATCTGTTCGAGCAAGGATGGTGGCGTGATGCCGTCGTCGTGGTTGACCTGATTCGTCGGGCTCTGCCATTGCGACGGATTTCGATCCGCGCACATGCGGTTTGGGAGGTATTCCGGTAGAGGATGCAAATTGATCAGCATCAGCGACATCTGAAAGATGATGGATTATGTGCTAAGGTTTATAGTACGTGAAAGGAAGGTATGGTTTCTTCCTCCGACGCTTTAGTCATGCGGAGGTGCCATGGAGTTCGATGTCATGTCCGGAGTGTTGCCCCGGTTTGGTTTGTTCAATGGTAATGGTTTCGCCTTTGGTGAGCCACCTTGAAGATCTGCAAAACTACATATCAATGATGGTGCCACGTCGAACTCGGGTGTGAAGGTGATCCATCGTTTTATTCTTTGGTGGCTGTTGTGGTGGTGCTAGAGGATGTGAGGGGCGTTGCTGTCAAGCTCAGGGGTTTCTTCTGTCATCTTTGTAATTTTAGTTCTTAGCTGGTGTTCCTTTGTGCAAAGACTAGTGTTTTGTTATGTGGTCAGTTTTGACAGGTCGGTATGTACGTGGTTTCAGTTTTGACTGGTCGGTATGTACGTGACTATTTCTTTGAAGCATGTATGTACGTGGCTTAGACTATGGTGTTTATCATATCAATGATACACGTAGGACCGTGGAAAATAAAAAAAAGACTATGGACACGTCATCATTTTTTTATTTGTGAAAGACATCCAACGAGCACTTTAGATCTGACTAGGAAATTGACCGTGTGTTACAACGGGCGATACATTATATTCTAAAATAAAAACACTTATATGTAACTTCAGAAATCAATACATTTATTTGTAGTTTCCAAAAAAGGAAAATGTTTGCGTACTGATGTTCATGCAATTGTTTGAAACAGTCAATATGCATGTACTTAGTTCTATGATATGTGCAGTCTTTAGTTAAAAATATACTACCTTCATCCGAAATTACTCGACGCTCAAACGGGAGTTTGAGTTGCACGCTCTCCCTCCCCCCACCCCATCACACACAAAAGAATGCCTATAGTTCTTAGTTCTTACACTTGCCTATGGCACACCACTTCAAGAATATAATTTTGAAGCAACAAATATGCATAGCACAACTACTATCACAACATGGTTTTCAGGAGAAAAATCGAAACACACATGATGTAATTTCTAAAATCGAAACACATTTGTAATTTTCAAAAAAGGAAAATGTTTGCATACACATGTTTATGCAATTGTTCGAAGCAATGAATACACGTCTATATAGTTATTTTATATGTGCATATATTAGTTAAAAATGTACTACCTCTAACGGGTTTCACCCGCTTAAGCGTCAAGTAAATTCGGTTGGAGGAAGTATAAGTCTGAGTTGCACTCCCTCTCCCTTAGTCTGCCAAGAATATAGATGTTGAAGCAACTAATGTGCATAGCAAAATTACGGTCACTACATCACGTTTCAGAAGAAAAATCGGAACACATATATGTAATTTCAAAAATCAAAACACATATTTGTAATTTTGAAAAAGGAAAAAAAATGCATACTAATGTTCATGCAATTGTTCGAAGTGCTCAATACACATGTAAATAGTTATTTTATAGGTGCACTATTTAGTTGAAACTATACTACCTCAAAAGGGTGTCACCCTCTTGAGCGTCAAGTAATTCCAAAAGGAGGAAGTATAAGTCTGAGTTGCACTCCCACTCCCTCTCTCTTAGCTCGTTTTCTCTCTCCGCCCTCCCTTTATCATTCACAAAAGAATGTTCGTAGTTCTTAGTTCATACACCTACCTACGACACACCACTTCAAGAATATAGTTGTTGAAGCAACTAATATGCATAGCACAACTACTATCACCACATCATTTTTCAAGAGAAAAATAACTAATATCACCACATCCTCCATATCTCGTTGTGATCTTCTTTATTTCATCACTTTGGGAGCTTTCTTTCTCTGAATAATTTGGTGAATGTCATCTACAATCACCCATTGTCGGTTAACGCTCCTACAACCTTCTCCTTTGCCAATGTTGTATTCCCCCTTATCTTCTGCCTTCTTCTCCATCTCATCGGCCTTCACAAGCTCCTCGTCATACCTCTCCATCAACACCCCGGTTGATATTTATCAACGTCAAACAAATTTTTGTAATCAAATTTTAGCAATTTTCTAATTTAGATAAAAAACAGTCAGGCTGTAAATGATTAGTATGCACCACACCGTTCAAATCTGTAGTAGTTTACCATCTCTAAAGGAAAGTTCCAAAATTTGCCTGACAAAATAATAAAGTCATGTTAGAAATTTAATATACTACCAAACATAAATACTATATGATGAATCAACTTAAAAGAAAAATAATAGTGCTACTAGTACTGTGTCCGCTAATTATTTCAAATAGGGGAGAAATGGTCCATTATTGTGTCTGCAATAGCGCTACCATAATAGCGTCCTCTTTTGCTCAAATTAAATTTCATTCCTTTTTGTTAATGATCAAGAACTATACACAATAATCTAATATCTTCTATATCTAAATAGCTAGCCCCGAAACCAGATCTTAGAGGGCATCAATAAGCAAGGTTCTTCTCTCTATGTGACCATTGCATACCCCAGATGGCCCTTTTTCCTTGCATCGACAATACTAATCATTCAAACATCGCGAAGTTGGTATTATAGAGTTGTGAGTCTAAAATGCCTGGTTTTCAAATATAAACATTTCCAAAATTCAAGCGGTTGCAAGTACGACGCTAGAATTGTTGTTTTAGTGGTCCAAATTAGAAATCTAGAAGTTCCCACATAGAAGTTTATAGTAATGAACTAGAATATGTATTGTCTTCATATAACTCACTAGGGTTTTTAGGAAAAACTAGACTAATAGGTCTCGCAAATGCGAGGGCATTATCTGTTAAGAGTAGAAAGCTTCCTCAAGATCCCATTACTCCATTTGGAGCGATAAAATATAATTTCTTGTTTATCAGAAACTTACTCCATGGAGAAGAAAAATGCTTAATTGTAGACAAACAAGTCCCCGTTTGGAAAAATTAGTTGCATTGAGAGAGAGAAATTTTCTTGGTCAATTTTTTAATGTGTCTTTAAACTCTAGTGATAAATACAATTATATTTATTTATTTGCCAAAAACAATTACTTTGAGCTGCAAAAATCTTGTTTCTCATGTCTCTACTCATGGATGTAAATATGCTAATCCTTACAAACAGTATTATCAATATAGAATATTTAGCTACGGTGCCTATATAAATGTAACAACAAATGATAAAAACTGCTTATTCCATATATTTCCAATCATGCGGTGAAATATGAATACATATGTTGTATGCTTATAATGCTTGATCACGCCTCTTATGAATGTGGCCATACACACAACAAGTGAGCATTACAACATAAATGAAAACACATATTTTTGCAGTAGTACTGACCCTAGCAATGCTTATTGGGCCACAAGTAATGCATGAAGCATTATATTACTAAACTGGAACCCGTCATGGGCAGTTATGGTTATTGCCAGGGCCACCATAGTAGATGTAAGTGCCCCAGTCGCCATAGGTGTCACTTTGCACATTATAACAGTTGTTTTGCTCGGTTATCAAGCCCACATTACTTGGGGGATTGAGACAGTTGGACGAATCTACCACTTGAATGTTCTTGATGTGACTCGCCTTACCAAACCCTTCATTCGGGAAGTGTCCACTACCCATATGTGTGGAAGTTTGGCCGGCATCGGTGAAAATACCTCACCGCCCCACATGATGGTAGAGGCACTATCTGCCAAGTAGGAGAAGATGGATGATGGCCAATACCCCACATAATCACCTCCCACTTGTAGCCACCAATTTCCCCCCGCTCGGTCCTGCAAGCCAAAATTAGCTTACTAGAGAATATAATACACATGATTAATTATGAGCAGGCAATATATTTTAAATCCCTTAAGTGCCAAAATCATGGCAAAAAAGGGAACATTAATGGGCTAGGTTGAGATGATAGGGATGAGTGTTTTTGGTACTAAGATCAAATATGACATGGATTATAGAGACTTGCATGGTAACAATATGTTCCTTACTTGAGTTCTAACAAAATCGAGTTGACCAATCAAACCGGAAAGAGAAGGACTAACCTTCTATGTAATTGCGCATCTACAAGAACGAGACGTGATCTTGACGATGCGTGCAAGAATGCGTCTAGGGTAAAAAATACGTCCTTCTATGCTACCAGAGGATCATGTGGAGGGTAGGCTTCCCAGAAAAGTTCATATGATGTGTTATCGTTAATTGCGAGTCAATGTAATATTAGAATGTCTTAACTACTATACCCTAGTTAAAATATGTGGAACGTATTTATTTTTCCCAACTCGAACCGGGTAAGGAGAGTAACTTGAAAGAGTCCCTTGTTCAATAGCGAACATGACATCATTGCATTTGCGAACAAATATGGGACGTGCATGGGACAACCTCTCCTCCATTATTCAGCCAAAACAGGCTAGGAATCATAGTTTCCCAAAGAACAAGAGGTTGGCATGGATCCTCTAAGTCCACTCATGAATTTTGGGTTGTATGCTTAATGTTGAAGTATAAGTGAACAAGTTTTTGGCTTGAACTAGTCAGTGCATGCAACTCAAAGCGAGAGGTTTCAAGTTTAAATCCTAGTGGATGTAATAAAATAAAATAATTGTAGTAGACTCCTATTTGAACATTTGGGTATAAGGGAGCCTGCACATGAGAGGTAATGTTAAAGTATAAGTGAATTTTAACTTTCCCCTAGCAGCTTGACCATTTTAATTGAATTGGTATGTGCACATAACTAAATACTTATGATGTCAAAGCTTATTGTGTTTTTACCTTCCAAACTAAAATATCGATGTCATATTGTGTGCCACCATAGGTGGACATTGGGGAGATACTGCCGCCAATTGTGATCTGATTGCTTGTTTGGATGAAGCCTGAGCACAGTAGGTTGTAACATCCTGTTGTTTGATACGCATCGCGCTACAATATTACATACAATAGAAAATTAGTACTTTGGTATTGTTCCCAAGCTTAGGAGAGAATATCTCAATATTAGTATTAGTTAAAATAAAATCAAATATGGTGTTTATCTTACAGTCCAGTAGATGAACAGTCTCGTATTGCTATCGCTATATAGATTTGGATAAACCTGAAATTTTTGTAGAGACCCCAGGGCCATTAGCCAGAATGAAAGGTATTGCACAACTAAATAGACCATTAAAAATGTGTAGGACTTGTATAATAGCTAAGTCTAAGCATGACCACATGGGATTTTTTTAATAGGTGGAAGAGATAGATAGACACACACACACACACACACACACACTCAAAGAGAGAGAGAGAGAGAGAGAGAGATTTTATTGTTGTCCTTTCGCAACAACAAACAGAAAAAAAACAAGATAATATAAGTCTTCAAAGATAGCTTGTTTATCCCTTCCTTCAATTGAGGTCATGCAAATATAGTGTGACACCTTGCTAGTAAGTGCACCAATATGAGAAATGCCCACGAAATCCCGCTTTTCCATCATTTATCCAATGTCTTGATTATGTTCCACCAGCAGCTGCATCTTATCCCTTCTGCACATGTGATGGCTGATGGAATGTGATGTTTCTTGCTTGTTCAGTTGAGTGTTAATTTAAGAACTTAGCTTGAGTTATGTAAACTTATGTTGTAGCCATCCATCATGATTTCATCAATCCAAATTTTGGATTCGTAGTTTAATATTAGTAACTTTATTCGTCCATGTGTTAAGTTGAAACAACAAAATGTTAAGAAAATATAATATGTCTTGAACTCCATTATAGATTAGTATAGTGGTATAAACTAACAATTTTAGCTAACACACACTGAATTGTAAGTTGTGTTTACGCTATCAAATAACGGTAAGTCGCATATTTTGAACAATAAAGTTTGAGTGTTTACAATGTAAATATGTTATTACAATTTAGTCTGGATATAATAAATTTACTTAATTAACATTTTTATTGACATAAAGCCTTAATAACTTAACATGGACTGTTCCTTCTTGTGTGACTCATTAAGGAAATATCTTTAGTGATTGCAAAACACAAAAAATGATATGTTCATTTCCTAGCCACCTAACATGCATGCCTGGTTTTGCATTCGACACATAACCTGGGTTGCCAGGGCAGCGGCCTAGGTTGAGGCACCATATTTGTTAAATGAATATTTTACTTTTGGCATTGTTTGGCAATATCACACGAACCTGGCCTGAGGCCCAGCCTGATCCTCACTCCATCTTTGCTCCACCACTAGTGAGAAATGTCATGCAAGTATACAGAGTTTGATTTTGGAACACTATGTACATATAGCTAACTTTCTCTATTCTTTATGGTGTTATTTCGAAGTATTCAATAATAATAAGGACAAATCAGTATTCAAATGTTATTTAGAGGATTAGAATATTTTACATAATGTTCAAGACGGGTAATTAGATGCAGATGAGGAAGACAAATCTAGTGATAACATCGAGTAGTAGGGTTGGCTTCCACCCCTAAGAGAGCTTGATTTACCAGAAATCCTGCGGAGTCCTAGGGGCCTAGATTCCATGATAAGTTCCGAGAAATGGGAGAAATTATGCATTCAAAGTTCGCAGAATTGCAAGAAAGACAAAATCCTTGAAAGAAAAACCAAACAAGACAAGATGTTCCCTATTGTTATCGGGAACGAGACTAAATGTTCGCCATAATGAGATGGACCTTGATTCCTCTCCGACCAGGAAAAGACGCGGATCGTCTTTGTTTTACTTCCTGGGATTGAAGATTATTTTTGTAATGGTAGATGTGGGTAATGTAGATGTAAATTTCTAGGTTTATTTTAGATTCTTTGTAATAAAGGCAAAGGTAGTGAACTGAGATGACTATTTAGGGGTTACTTTAGATTAAATACAAGATGTGGATAATTTTGATGCCTATTTAGAGAGCGATTTAATATTATGTTCATAAAGGAAATGGTGGGTCACTTATATTTAAATTTATGAGCCTACTATAGGTTATTATTTTATACTAACACACATGGGTAGTTTTGCACCAAGTATGATCCCATGGCAAGTGCCTCTACAAATAGTACTATGTTTTGAATTTATTAGTAGGAATATCTAGAATTTATCTATTTTTCTAGTGCATTTCATGAAAATTAACATGGTGGACTTAAAGCATATATATCATTATTAGGAGTAAGTGGACAATTTTGAACCCACCATAAGAGTATAGGATACATTATTGATGGGTATTCCATCTATGTTTATGGTAGTATTCAATTTTGTAATCATCTATTCCCTATCAATATTCTTCTCCAAGAAGATTGCTTATAGTCAATTTCTCTTTGATTGATTTTTGAGGATCTTTCATGTTTCATACCACCTCTATTGAAATTGCAAGGCTTATTTACTTTGTCTTGACAAGGCTTTGGCCAATAATTAATTTATTACATGAATCATATTTAAGAGTCAGATTCATAAGTATTTAGTTATGATTATATTTTTGTTAACATAATTGACATATTAATGTGATAAATATTTGTGAAAACCTTTTCATAATGAAGAAAATATGCCTTGTGAGGAATAATGCATTGAGTATTATTGTTTGTTAAATGAGAAATGATCTAGTTTTGCATTTCAAGTTGTCGTCTCCTAAAAGTCAAGGTTCATCTCCTATGAGTTGCAATTCCATGGACTATATGAGGGATGTACTAATATTGAATCCATAAACTGGACGAAGAATTTGTTTCTTTTTGTGTTATGTCTCCCCAAGATCAATAATTTGTGTGCCCTTCTTTAGGCAAAACTTCTCTTTAGTGAGCCACTATTTGATGGCCCATGTTAAGAGATGCAATTTTTAAGGACATGAAGAAGTTTCAAACTTGTTCATTTTTCAGGGTAGGTTTCCTCAGGATTAACAACTCACGAATTGTGATTACTCGAGATTCAAATTGATTTAGTTGCGTGTTAATATCGTTTTTATTATTAAATTTAATGCAAGGTGTCTATAATAATATCTATTGATAAAATGGACATGTACAAATACAAAACTTATGTACACTTTAAGTTGTCAACATGCCCTTACGTGTTAAAAACAATGCTGCTAGAATAGCTTAAGAAAGAGAACATATTGTATTAATGGAGAATCTACTCTAGCTCATTCTTACACTCTGACCCTTTCAAACCCACATATATCATGCACGGAAACTAAAAGGTAGAGTTTAATAGATATTTTATTAAGGTGGGTACAATTTTTCCCTTTGAGGTCTCACCTGCCATCCCACTTCAATGGTATTGAGGCTGTTGCCATTGTAGGAACCCCCAGTGATCCAAAATTGGGTTAAGCTAAAGTCGTTGCCCCTAGCAATCCGTGGTTTCCACAAATTGAAGGTGCTTTTGGTTCCATAGCACTTATCATATTGTGCAGAGGCGACGGCATGCTTATCAATGGGATAGAAAACAAAGTTAAATAAGCAATTTTTAAAATAACAATAGTAACAATATAAGAAGAATATTATAAATCATATGAATTTAATTATTGAGATGGTGTATTTACCTGGTGGCCCCTCAATACATTGGGTGTGTCAGTGTCATTGGTTGGATTGAGGTGTGGGATGCTCCTAGGCATCTTCTTGCCAAACCTCCTAATAGAATTGGCCCTCAGGACATCCTCCTCCTTGGTCCTTCGGATTGGTATGGTGTTCTCAGGGCACGTACCATTTTGATGCCATATTTGGGTGATTGCACGGGCTATGATGTTGGAGTCATGATGCATGCCTCTTGGGTTGTAAGAAGGCCGCATCTGAAAGGTGACAATTGAATGATATCATGATACATGTGTGTGGGATATTAGGGGCACTACAACTTTCTACAATTGATAGTGATATGAAAAGGGAAATGATGTGCTAAGTGTCACCTGAATATTATGGTTCTTGAGGAGAGGATGGTCGAATGCAGGTTGTTTGGAGATGTGCACACAGTCTATGACATCACCATCCAAGCTCTATAAATTTCTAGGAATTAGTGATTGTAACAATGTAGAAAAAATAGATAATATTGCGAGGAAACTAGAAAATGTTAGATCTTTCCTACATGCTACTCATGGAGATGTGTAATGTAGAATAGATTTGTTTTTGGACTGCATGCAATTTCTATTGGTATTGCCCTTTAATTTTGGTCAATGAATAGGATTCCATTTCTTAGAATAAAGCCACGTGTTAGTAAAAATAGGATTACAACTCTGGACACTACTCACGAGCGCTCATGCACTTTCCCAATTCAGGAGCGCCTCTTACCATACTACATATCAAAATAGGACAAAAATGCCACCAACCAACAAGTAGATGACTTTAGTGACATGCAAATTAGTTTTGAATATTCAAAAATGCATTAGTTCTAAATCGAACCTCCAAATAAAAATCCATTTTCTCTGTTGTGTTTTACAACGAGATCTTTCAAACTCACCCCGCATGGGCATACTCGACAAATAGTTTTGAAAAGCAACTCTCATTCACAAAAAGAAACTTTGTGGTGCAAATATGGTTTCTAGCTCATACCAATTTTCTACTAGAACGATAAGTCAATCATTTGTTAACATAATTCGGCAAAGAAAATCATGTTTCTGAAAAATAGTTTCTTCCATATCACTAAAATTCGTTTTTCTGTAGATTCCTAGGGCATAGACTAATTTCTTTAAAGGGACGTAATATACAAAAAGATATATGTTTTTGTTACAAGTTTCTTTCGTCACCCTAATTCGCATTTGAAATAAATAGGGAAAACTCTTAAAATTGTAAAAGAATATAATTTTTAACTATGAAGTTTTATTTTAGCACACGCAATTCATAAACATGTATATTTTAACCATGAACCTACTATGTATTTCATCGCAGTAAGTTGATTTCTAAATGTATCCACGATAATATATCCGTATGAAATCTACTTTTGAAGATCTCATGTTGGTAAACATCCAAAATTGTAGGAAACAAAACTTGGGATCTAGTTTTCCTAAAAAACAAATCTTAGCTTATGAGTCGAGGTTAGAAATGTATGTTTGTACCGTAATTTTTTGTTGTGGCAAGTTGTTTAAAAAATATTTGTCATAACGTGCCCATGGAGATCTACTTTCAAAGATCTCATCATGAGGAACACAATGGTGAAAGCAGATTTTGATTTGGACACTCAATTTTGAAGCAATGCATTTTAAAATTTTAGCAGAAGGTTTCCATGGAAATGAATCCTCTAATTTGTTTGTGTGTCTTCTTATTTGGTCCTCATACCATGTAGAGAGAGGTAATGTCTACCATGTGCGATGAATGTGAAAAGCGCGTGTGCAGTTTTTAGCATTTGGGTACGCTTGTTAGTCTCTAAAAAGCCAAGCAAGGCTACCTTTTTCCATTGGATCATTTACATACTCTATCTATGAGTTTCCAAAAGTCAAAACTTCTTTGGACCAATATATTGATATGATCAGATCTACATATGAATAGATTATCTTTCTGGATTTAATAACAAAAGTTGGGGTCCATCTCCTTGTTAACATTAGGGTACATGACTATCTGCATGTGTATTACATAATAGACCTTTGGTTATGTCTTAGGCATTGAATAATGGACATCCACGTAGGATAAATTTTGACATGGCAACTAATTAAATGAGGAAACACGATGTGCTAGTGCTGAAACAAGATAAACTAAAATTAAATCCATGTTAGGACAAAAAACAAAATATGTGTTGAAGTAAAGACCATGTTCTCATAATGTTCTTGCACTTTTATATTGGTCATGCAAAGCTATTAAAGGCTCTCTCTCTCTCATTCTCAGTTTTTACCATTGGGCCATAGTAGAACCGGCTACCTTTTTCTTTTCTTGAATACGCACGAGTGTGCATACTATATATTAAAGATAGGGTGGGGAAAAGAAATCCCTCCACATTGGATGTTACAAATTACATGTACACCAACTCCACGCCAAGGCCCAACCACACGATTAACTCCTCCTATCTACCCACCTAGCTAATGCAGATAGCATCGGCTCCACGTCTCCCTTAAATGCTGGAAATCTTGATATTTTACCGATCGAAAAAATGAGACCAAATTTGAATTAAGGGATGGAAGAAAATATTTGCACCCTATATGTAACTAAACGTGTGCTGTGGTACTAAGGTTAGCATGGAACTTACCTATGCAGCCGTGCTCCACTGCTCATTTTACCTTGTTTTGCTTCGTGCATCCCGTTGGCAGCGAGAGCCAAAAATGATTACCATGATTGAAATCATCGCTAGGTGGTCTACGGATCTGGATGTAAATGTTTTTATTTCTAGTATTCGTTGTCCTATCATGATTGAAGAAGAATACTCCCTCCGTTCCAAGATAGATGACCCAACTTTGTACTAGAAAGTAGATTGGAAGTTTTACCCGCAAAAAAAAAACAGAGAACCTGTAAAACCGAATGATTACCAAAAAAGACTGGCCGAGAGAAAAAGAAAACTTGATTGGGAGTGGCCGCTAGCTTATGAACCACAAAGGAATCTATCGCTGCATGGAAGCGAGAGTGTTCAGCATTTTGAATCTTCCTTTTAGTACGCTTATATTGTATAACTGCAGAAGAATTAATAACTAAGCCACCTTTAGAGTGCAGGGTGGGCAACTGGTGTCCGTACCTGCATGGACCACTTTTGCATGCACGTACTACATACTCCCTCCGTTCCTAAATAATTGTCTTTTTAGAGATTTCAACAAGTGACTACATACGAAGCAAAATGAGTGAATCTACACTTTAAAACATGTCTATATACATTCATATGTTGTAGTCCATTTGAGATGGCTAGAAAGACAATTATTTAGGAACGGAGGGAGTACAATGTTCCCGTTTCTTTTGCATCCATGTGCATGGCTTGCGAGACTGAGCGACGACGAATAATTAAGAACACGCAAGCTAATGATAAACATGCAAATAAACAAGGACCAAATAAATGCAAGCTAGTTAAAGATGCATGGTGAATCATGCATGTGTGCTGAGCGCGTACAACATCAGAGAAGCAAGACATGCATCGTACAATCAGATTGAACGTGAACGACGCGGCACCACTACATATGTACCTGAATGCTTGCGACAGGAGGCTTATTGAGCCGCCTGAGGAGGCTTCGCACCTCCCACCGCCGCTGCGCTGTACTCTCCGGAGTCGCCGGCACCGCTGCCGCCAGGCCCTCCAAGAAGAAAAACGTGAGAGCCACGACAAGGGCTACCAAGCACGCACGCGTCGCTGCCATTGAGCTAGTTAGCTGCGAGCCTGTTGGTGTGGGTTTTGCTAGACTCGGCTGCTGTGCGATGAAGAGGAGGCGGGGCGTCCCGGCGTTTTATAGGGCCGGACGAGAGTGCAGACGATCGACGTCTACGTCGGCCTGGCCCTGCTACCGTATATATATTTTAGTTGAGGCCGTTAAAGCTTCACATGGTGCAAGAGCTTCGAATGCTGCGAGCACTCAGTAGGACAGTGAGAGGCGGCGGTAACATGCATGCGGTAGCTACCCGAACCCCTCGTTCTGTCAGGTCTCCACGCTTTCATAGCGCATACTTGGATACAGCCATACTGCAGGAGTATGACACCATGGGAGCATGGAAGGGAATAGGCTAACAAAAGTCTCAACAGATGCACAAGTTAAGTCGAGTATGATTAATTCACTGGCTATATATGCATTAGTATATGGATTGTGCACATATAATATGGGATGAAGGAGAGGCAGTAAAGTTTATTTCCAGCTATGGGTATTTTTATTGGGAGTACCTAGAACTCATTTAGATGAGATATAATTTGGTCTCATTCACTTTGAAAACAAGAACAGATACAACCCACGTCAGCACACACGCATCTCATAGCATCACATCCAATGGCTATAAAAAGTGAATGAGACCAAATTATATCTCATCTAGATGAGTTCTAGCAAAACTGATTTTTATTTATTTCGAGAGGTCCTTTTTTAGCGGGATCTAACCAAGGGTTGCCAAAAACCACGAATTTGTAGAGATAGGTCCACAGCCGCCCTTAGAAATCGCCAAAGAAATTGATGTCCACCAGATGATCAACCTTACAAACTTCCCCCGGAAATCGATTTCCAAGGGCGGTTTAGAAGGTGGTCCACCCTGGAAATATTTTACAAATAAATCAGAAAATAAACAATGCCAACAATAGAGAAAACTTCCGTGTGCAAGCATCTACTGTACTTACAACTCTAGCTCCAATAATGTTTTCAGCTGATTTCATTTCTAGCCACTACGGACTTCTGGAGCTAGAGCTATATATAGTAAAGGCATCCAGTTGGGTATTTTGTTGTTATTTTTTAACTAAGGTGTATGTTTATCCACTTAGTTTTATCCTAGAAACTCCAAATGATGCATGGATATTGGAGTTGGAGTTGTGCCAAATAGGGCATTTATTACGTTGCTTATCAACACATGCTACTCTTCATCGATCATTATTTCCAAACTACGAAGCGTTTGCGCCAAAGGATCCCGAGTCGCCAATCGGCTTCAATGTGGTGACCAATATGCTACATGTCCTCACTGCAAGGGATAAAAAGGATGGCCATGTAGGTCGCTTGATACCAGACCTGGTGAGTGATGGGGTGTCCATATTTTAGTAGCGGACGATACATTAATTTTCATGGAACCTGACATGACCAAGGCATTTAATATGAAACTAACTTCATGCCTCGTCGAGCAACTCTTTGTCCTTTAGATCAATTCCAGCAATCGAGAGCTCATTTACTTTGGTAAGGCCAAAGAAGTTGTGAGTCTGTATATGCAACTTGGTTGTGAAACTGCCTCACTCCAACTCACTTCATACGAAGGTGTCTTACCTTTACTAATATCCTCATCACTAGCCTGCCGATGTTTATGTTGTCCTCCTCTAAAATACCTAAAGGGCTAAGGAAAATATTAAATTAATACATGTCCATCTTTTTCTTTCAAAGTGTTTAGCATAACCAAAAATATCAATTATTAAAGTGGAATCTGCAGGCAAAGGATCAAGGGGCCATTGTGCGATGATCTTGAAATAAATAATATGTGCATGATCGGCAAATGGATATTCAAATTGTTAAATGGCAAAGGTATATGGGAAGAATTCCTTGGCAATAAGTACCTCAACTATATATAATACCCTTTCCCAACTAATGACAAAGCCAAAAATATTTACCGTTATAGAAAGATCAAAGAGAGTCAAGGAGGATTCTCTGGTAGAGATTTCTTATTGGTCGGTATTGGCCAGGACACACGATTTTGGGAAGGCACCTACCTGGGGAGCTGATACAAACAAGCATAGGGGATAACTTGTAGATCTTTCCGATAAGTAAGAGTGTCAAACCCAACAAGTACTATCAGGAATTGGTTTGCGGATATAGCTAGGATGGTGCAAAAGCGGACTAAGTGATACTCATGTATTTAACTGATTTCATGGTTGCAAGTAATGAAATAAAATAAAGTTAGTTGAATGTAGAAGTAGCCAAGGTTCTTATAAAGACTAGATCATTCTCAAGGGTTGTGGGATAGCCGCCTAGATCTCATGTGTTTGATTGTTTAATCGTTGGCATGTGGATAGAGCATAAGCTAACATGCTGCAAAACCAATTCGTCACTTGTTCTTATGATTATGCTCCCATCAGCCAACCCGACTATCTACTAAAATAATGAAGGCACGACTAACGAGAGCTTTATGTTTCGGGTCCCTATGTAACACTTATCTATAAATCCTAGACATGGGGAACGGTATTCTATCACTTTGGTGTTCCCTAATAAATTCATTATAACAACAATGCTCTCCTCAATTCCCATTGATGGTGAAGTGGCACATAATCGATGCTTGCACACCACCACTAGAGAATTATGGCACAACATATAGTAAAACATCAATTCTTATTGCAATTCATACAATATATATCAACTGAATTTCTCCATGTCCTCGAAAACGTAATGGACCTCTCACACGTCACTAATAAAACTCAAAGCATAGCTGGATCAATGTGTGGTTCTTCCTATAGCATGTGGAGACGGAGGAGTCCACGACCTTCTGGGTACAACCAATGAAAGACGGTAGCTCAGGCAATGTTCAACCGTTTTGGATGTCTGCCAATTAATATGATTTATTTAGCATGAGAACGTCATGTAATCATATTCTCTTGTAGTTGCACTGGCTAGCATGTAATTTTTTTTCTTGTATCTGATGTTTAAACTTTGCTTAATATATGGCTGAGTGCATCAACTGATAAATAGAACGAATATGGACTCGGAGAACTTTGCCTAGACCGCATGTTCTCTGGTATTTCTTGTATTTGTTATTTATATTTTTTCAAGTTCTCTGGTCTTTTCCTCATTTTCGTAAAGAAAAAATAGAACGCTTACTACGTGCTAGTCAAATGATAAATCAACGATAATATTGTTTACAAGGGTGGAGCGGCCATTATGGTGGGTGCGGTGAATACATAGAGTAGTGGTGAATTTGCAAGTGCATGGATCATTACAGCACGTGCCGAACGACCAAATGCATGGAGCATTACAAACTTACAGTACGTGCGGAACTACCAAGTGCATGGAGCATTATAGTACGTGGGGAACTACCTAATTACCTCGACCCGAGAGACACTCCACTTCGCCAACTTGCATGTGATAACATTATATATAACAAATTAATTAAGCTATAATCGAGAGTTGATCACTTGACCAAGCTAGCTGCGGGTTCTAATGTAGTCCGGCTGACCATGCCAGATTCATGGCACATTAGAGTCCTTAGTCATTACAGCATAAGAAAAATGGAACCAACCCTTTGCATGCAATCATGTTTGTACAAGGTACAAAATTATAAATATACAAAGTAGAATCTTACTGGTTTTCGTTCGAATGATCTTCATCCTCCCAAGAAATGCAAACAAAGCATCGTAAATGAGAGCACCAGTAAGCGTGGTGATGGCAACAGCAAGGTCGGTAGACGGTTCTCTCCCTTCGATTATGACTCATACAATACGGTAGTTTTTGTAGTTCTCAACACCTCAACAGCTAGAGTGATCCAAAGCTTTATTTCTTCCTTTAGAGACCATATCTAGAAGCTTGATCAAGCATCAACTATGTTGTCATCATTGACTACGCCGTGGTCCAAAATCCAAGAGGATATCCACTGTCTAAGGTCCACCCCTAGCTGAAGACATAAGCTTATGCGGGTGCCACAAATAATTGGACACTCCAAGAGCTCAATGTTGTCATGAGCAATGTTTCCAATCTTCCTAAGGTCTGCAAGATGCTTATGCAATCAACGAATCATGATGCCATGGCTCTGGTAAACATCAAATGGAATTACCCCTCATCATTTTCGTGCGAGGAGGTTTTGTGGTTGCCTATTCCAATAAAAATGTTTTTCACCTAAGTCATCGGTGCTGATTTTCTTGGTGACAAAGCTTTAAGAAATTATGTCAGTGATGGACTTCATAATCATCTACCATCACAATCACGGTAAGAATGCTAGGTCGATATCCCATATAGAGTGCACATATGCATCTTTATTTTTGTCCTTTGGTGACCACAATGACTTACAATTTCCATGGGGCATGACATGAATATTTGGTAACTTGGTATCCCCATCATGTCACCATATGGGTGCCACACCACTCCACCAAACACACTGGAAAATGCATTGGGAATCAGGTGGCGCCCAATGATCATGACCTTGGCTACTAGGGAGAAACTTTGTTAGGATCCAGCCCATTGCCGGATGAGCAATGATAGGGATCATCTTTGCCGTCATCGACCTTGAAAGAGCAACTCTAGCAGAGTCACCAAAAGAGCGGCCTTCATAATTGTTATGGAGTGCAGTCCAAAAACTTATTTGAGCTCTTGAGGCAACATGCAAACACAGAGTATCCATATTTGTTGCCACCATAGTCATGGGACCCTCTTGTCAAGGGGATATCCTTTTCTCCCCAATTTCCCTCTCATCGCATGTGAGGTGGGGGCCATCTGATGTTATCTTGACACCACATCCAATCTACACATCACTGCCATCCAAAGGCAGCCTTGAGACACCATATATGGCAACTGGGATGCCTGATATGGCGGCCGCTCCATAAACTATGTCAAACTCCTAACAAGAGACATACTCTGCTAGAGTGCCTTTTGGGCCAAAATCATCATAATCGGTGTTATTATGCCGATCGGCTAAAACACAGTAATATAAAAAGGTTCAAAGGTATAACATGCCTTTTTTTACATAACATACATATATAAGTTCAAACATGTGAAATAAAATGGTCATCGTGAATTAAAAAATGTTAATGTTTATTGGTTCATGTATCTTTTCATAAGTTTTCATCGATTTAAATTTTTACAGCACAGATGTACATTTTTATGTTCATAAATGTGAAATAAAATTTTCATCACGTATGTAAAGTGTTTATATTTAAAAATAAATAAATTTATTTATAAAAAATATGTATCATTTTAGGAAAAGTTCATAGACTGTCGAAAAATATTCATACAAATGTGGATAAATAATCATATAATATGTATGAATATAAACAGATCTTTCTCCAACATCTGTTTGCTTTAGTACTTTCAGTTTCCTAGTGGCTGGTTTTCTATTCCATAGCAAGTGAAGAGCTACTTGGTTAGGCGGGCCATGCCGTGTGGGCTAATTTCATGGCCATAACGGAATTTATGGCTCCTCTTTCCTACGGCATTAGCAATGGCAGTCGGGAGCTCCTATACAGCGCTGCAGGTGCCCGTTAACGACCCGGCGCCTGCAGCGCTGCTAGCATGGGCCGGCCCACTAGCATGCTGCCCCCAGTTTCTTAAAAAAAATATTATTACGATAATAAAAATATGAAATCAAGAAAGGTTTACAGATTTAAAGAAAAAAGGTTCATCCATTTGAAAAAAATACGTTCATATCTATAAAAAAGGTTCATCAGTTTTGAAAAAAGTTCATCAATTTGAAAAAAGTTCATTCAAATGGAAAAAAAGTTCATCCAATTTAGCAAAAGTTCAGTAAATTTGAAAAAAGTTCATAGAAATTGAAAAAAAGTTTATCTATTTTTAGAAAAAGTTCATGGAACTGAAAAAAAAGTTCATCCATTTTCAAGACAAATGTTCATTAAATTTCGAAATAGTTCATCAATATTCAAAAAAGTTTATCAATCGGAAAAAAAACTTTTTAATTTTTTAAACAGTTCATTAATATTCAAAAAAGTTCACAGAATTTCAAAGAAAATCGTCCACCGGCGCCTAGATGGGCCGGCCCATTTACGGACGCCACAGGCGCCAGTTAACAAAATGGACGTTAACTGGTGCCTGTGGCGCCAAATAGGAAATGCCATGGCAGTCTCTCGTCTTCAGTCTTTTCATAATTTATTGTTGAACTCGTTGATTAGCGCGTCTGATACATGTATCCTATTTTAAAAGCAAAATGAAATGGCACGGTTTGCTTTGTACCATCGTAGTTGGCTGCTTTCTCAACGTACATGTAGTGAGCAGGGATCACCCGGTGCACACGATAATATCGGTAGAGTGCGAGTTGGGTGCCTCGTCCTTGTCAAAAAAGAAAGGGGAATTTTAGCTGGTGAATGAACACGTATGAATGCAGGGCTATGTTAGGTTGGCATAATGAGCGGCTTTAAGGTCAGTTTGGATGGCATCTTGGGGTCCGTGTCTGGGAAAATTAGGTGCCTGGCATGGACCTGGTAAGCAACATTTTTCTGCGTGTTTAGGCTTGGCTGGCAGTGCCTTATTTGGATTCGACGTTTGCCTGCTGCTGTGTCAACTAGTGAATAAAAATCTTATATTTACTACTTCCTCCGTCCGGGTTTATTAGGCTCCAAGACCACTTTGATAAGAGCAAGGCAGTGCTAGAAAGACGTGCTTGAAAATTAGAGCCGAAAATGGCCAATTAGCAGGCTCGCTTCTAGCTTAAAGTTAATGCCAAATTAATCAGCCGCAGCAGCTTACATGCGCATGCAAACGTAATAAAGAACCGACGCGGGAGACAAGGCAACGCATGGGGCGGCTTGCAGGCAAAGGACCGCATGCACTGGCTTGCATGCAAGGTCATAACTGCACGCTCGGTTAACAAGGCAGTGTACGAGAATAGGAAACGAAAAACTGACGCGATTGGAGCAGGTTTGGTGTGCGCGGCCTTACAATTTCGGACGGAGCTTAGTGGCCAAGAGGCCCTTTAAAGCCGGACGGAGGGAGTAATTGGAGGCACCATACGAGCTTCCACGTTAATCCACATCAATAAAATTAGTTTAGCCGTTAGATAATAAATTTAATGGTTATGATTTACTGGAACACCGTTCTTTTATTTGTACATAGATTAAAAGGAAATAGACCTACGTATACGTGTCACATAGGAGTATGTAACACCCATGCCCAAGTTCCAGAAAAAAATGAAATCTATCACGTACGAAAAAATAAGTCCTCAACACTCATGTCTATTTATATAGAAAAGTCACCATGTACATGTAAAAAGGAGTCCCCCACACCTGCGCTCCATGTTCCAGGAAAATAATAATTAAATACATCACGTAGACAAAAGTCCGCAGCACCCACATACAACCATGGAAGAGAAAAAAAAACACCTCATACATGTGAAAAATGGAGCCCACCACACTTATGCTCGGATTTTCAGGAAAAAATAATTAAATCCATCACGTAGAAAAGCAAAAGTCCCCATAACCCACGTCCAACCATTGAAGGAAAACAATACACCATGTACATGTACAAAAAATAGAGTCCCTCACACCCACGTCCATGTTCTTGCAAAAAAAATGAAATCCATCAGATACAAAAGAAAAATTCCCAGCCCCACATCCAACCATTAAATAAAAAAACACATGCACATGGAAGTTCCGACTTTCTCAATGACATTCAACTTTTTTTTTTTGCGGAAAAACTTCCAATCTATTCATCTTCAATCATGGCAGTACAACGAATACCAGAAATAAAAATTACATCCAGATTCATAGACCACCTAGCGACGACTACAAGCACCGAAGCGAGCGAAGCGCGCCGCCATCATCGCCCTCCATCGCGGAGCCGGGCACAACTTGTTGTAGTAGACAGTCGGGAAGTCGTCGTGCTAAGGCCCCACAGGACCAGCACCCCAGAACAGCAACCGCCGCCGATGAAAAATAACGTAGATCGGAAGGATCCAAACCAAGACACACGAACGTAGATGAACAACGACGAGATCCGAGCAAATCCACCAAAGATAGATCTGCCGGAGACACATCTCCACACGCCCACCAACGATGCTAGACGCACCGCCGGAACGAGGGCTAGGCGGGAGACCTTTATTCCATCTTCAGGGAGCCGCCGCCGTCTCGCCTTCCTGAGTAGGACACAAACCCTAACAAGATTGAAAAAAAGACTAAAAACGGAGCCCTCCCGCCGGCCCTTGCCAGGATCCACCGCGCCTCCATGGCCCTAGGGCCACCGGAGACGAGGCGGACCTGCGCCGGCACCGGCGAGAGGCACGAACCCTAACTTTCTTTCATGGAGGAGGAGGCGGAGCCCTAGTTTGTTCTATAATGACATTCAACTTTGACACTGGTCACTGCTACGCCCAGTCACCAGGGGAGTATTTTTACATTCTTAAATTTCTCTACTCCCTATAAATTACACGTACATATATTTAATTACGTGATTTATTTTCAAAAAAAATGTGTGATTTATTAACCATAACTGTTGACTTAGCAGACACCATTCAATAAATCATGTATGACAATCCAGCTGCGGCTCTCCTGATCGTATTCCTATCTAGCCTTGAATCTCAGTTTAAGGTACAATGCAATAAGTCAGGTCCAGCTCTCCTGATTGTGTTCTCTCTAGCCTTTGAATTTCAGTCTACATGTTCAAACGTGACAAACATCTAGCAGATATCTATTTTGTTACATACTAAGATTTGTTTAGATGCTTTTAATTAAGCCGCAGTGCAACCTAATCACCCTCTTGCTTGCTGTTGCTAAACACTATTGTTCTGATACATTATGATTAAAATTCGTTGCTTTTACCTAGCTTGGGGCTGCTTGAGTGGGTGCGTACTACATGCTTAAAGAAGAGTAAGTGAATAATTGAATATCACATTATCATGATTTAGACGTTTATAGCAGTGTAAAGGAAGAAGGAATACTGCAAGGAGATTCATGATGTCCTTTTCATTGGGACTGTGAGAGTAGTCTCACAGAACATATAGGAAATTAATCTGTATAATTTTTTCATAATCCTTTGTCTGGTCAGGATTTTCTTCTTGGTATAATTTCAACGTGGACGTTTTTAGCTATATATTAAATAGGATACCGAAATGCAATATTTCCAAGTGTATAGTAAGTATGTCATGTGTCTAATTCACCACACTTTGTTTTCTATACTTTCCAGGTAGACATTTTTGCATGTCAACTTTGTTAAAAGGTCTATATAAATCTTATGGTTAGTGTTGACTTGGAAATTCAATTATGCCGGTGTTCAAATCGACTACAATTTTTCACATATATAGTTTACTGGCTTCAAAGTTAATGAGGTAATTTAGAGTTCGTAGTCAAAGCAACATGTAATTTAAGTTGCACTTTCTAGAATTTTCACTTGCTTTGCGTGTTCATATAGTTAGAGCTATCAACAGGCACATCACAATTATAAACATGGGCAAAAGAGCTTGACTTCCACATGATACATATAGTGGCATAATTAGGAACTTATACTCAATGAACAATATTGATAGTTGCTATACATGAAAAAAATACTACATGTTACAAAATATTTTCAATACTCTGTCGCATTTACCATGTTTCCAATTGTGAAAATAAACCAGCAAAACTATTTTCAGAAACATTTATTTAGTATAAATATGGTTTCTATATTTCTAGCCCGTGCAGTCGCACGGGTTGATGACTAGTTATATTAATTACAGGCAAGGCGTGTTGCAGCACGTCCAGCCACACGCAACTAGACACCTGAGCCAGGCTAAGCCTACTGTCTGGGCAAAACATCTCTTTTTTTCTGTTCTTTTTTAACTTGTCCAGGCTAATTAAACCGATGGAACAGCACGCCAGGCATGCAATTTCTCCTCGTGGACATGAAGAAAACAGCCACTAGGCAGAGTCCAGGGACGGAAAAAGTCCATTTTAAACCTTTAACTCATAGAGGTTTGGCGAATCAAACCCTTAAGTCCAAATTCCTGTCGTTTGCATCCTAAACTATGCAATCCCGGTCTAAATCAAACCTTGGAGTATGGCTGGGATTGGTGGCGGAACCTATTTGCCGCCCGCAGCAGTGGCTATGCCCGCGCGTGGGCCGGCCATTTCGCGGGCGCGCTGCCCATTCACTGCTTTATTTTTCCGTTCATTTCTTTTGTTGACCTTTAGTTTTATTTTATCTTTTTGGTTTTTTCTTTCTGGTTCTTTCATGTTCTTCCTGCCTTTTCCTTTAGGATCTTTCTTTCTTTTCCTTTTTTTTTCATTAATACATTATAAGGAAATGTTTCATTGTGTATGTTTTCATTAATAATACTTTAATACGACGAACAATCTGTATTACTTCTGTTTATTTTTACTTTCTTCTTTTTTGTGTATTTTCAAATTGTTCAGCGTATATCATAGTAATGTTCATTGTGTATTTTCAAATTGTTCAGCGTATATCACAGTAATGTTCACTATGTATTTACAAATCGTTTAGCGTATATCACACAAATGTTCAATGTGTAGTTAACAAATGTTCATTGTATATTAAAAATGTTCAATGTATATTGAAAAATGTCCAATGGTCGAAATTATTCATTTTTGTATTAAAACGCAGACGCAGACCCTGCTCGCTGCTGGGCCGGCCTGCTTAAAATTTTTCTGTTAAAAACATTAAGCCGCAGGGTTGGCTCGATACCGAGACCTTGTGTTGTCCATAGACGGATTTAAAAAAAATGTTCTTTATTTTGAAAATTTGTTCAGATTTTTTTTATATTTTGAAAACTTTTTAGAGAAATCTTTTTGATTTAAAAAATTGGTTTAGTTTCAAGAAAAAATCACAAAAATTAGAATGTTGGTATGTTCTAATTTCGTACTTGAGTTTAAAAATTTGTTCGTATATTTCATAAAATTCTAAAAATGTCCGTGTTTTCAATAAAAATCATGAGATTAAAAATGTTCCCGTTTAAAAATTATTTGTGAATTTTAAAGAATGTTCATTTTCCTAATTTTGTTCGGGTGTTTTAAAAAATGTGCATGTTCCAAAAGTTTGTTTGAATTCTCC
This sequence comes from Aegilops longissima, assembly GCA_021605205.1. Lineage (NCBI taxonomy): Eukaryota > Viridiplantae > Streptophyta > Magnoliopsida > Poales > Poaceae > Aegilops > Aegilops longissima. The sequence continues at coordinate 4,125 of JAHIAM010004476.1, read as the reverse complement.
AAATTTAGTTTCGTAAATTTGTTCACAAATTTGACATGTGGTCGCTTTTCATACACTAAAAAAGAATCAAAACATTTTTTGCATTCGAAATTTAAAAAAATATTTGAATCTGGTGTGGATTCTTATAGTTTTGTGTAGCTTTTCTTTAGGCCCATATTGCTTTGTGTTGCTAATTGATAAGATTTAGTCGGTAGCTGAACTGGTAGTACCAGCGTATCTGTTGCCCCAGATCCTCGGTTCGATACTTGGCTAGCGTGCATGTTTTGCCTATTTTCATGGGCCGCCCCGGTCGGATTTAGGGCCCAGTGGGAGTTCCACCTGTTCGTGCGAAGGTTTGATTCGCCAAACCTCTACGAGTTCATGGTTTAAAATGGACTTTTTCCGTCCAGGGACCTGTCCAGGCCACGTATGTCGTGGCATGGATGCCAACCAAACACGCTCTTAGTGCAGGAATACTACCACCCTATCAAGCTTTTAAGTGAAGGGAAACTCATGTCTTGATAAAGCTTATGGCTTTTATTCTCTTTGCAAGGATTGAAAAAGCTTATTGTGGATCTATTTGTCAGTACTAATAGAACAGTAGTGCTCCATCCATATTCACTGCTAAAATAAGAATGGCTATTACATATGATCAGTACAAAACTAGGCAGATTTCAAACTTCATAGTGCTAGCGGGTCTTCTTCAGTGTTTATGAATTATACAGTCTAGCAAATACTCCCTCCGTTCCTAAATATAAGTCTTTATAGAGATTTCAATATGAACTATATATCGATGTATACGGACGTAGTTTACAGTATAGGTTCACTAATTTTGCTTTGTATGTAGTTCATATTGGAATCTCTAGAAAGACTTATATTTAGGAACGGAGGGACTATTATGCAAGTTAATGTCATTCAAATTGAGTGCTGTGTACCAAGTAGCTGCGAGCATCAGCACACAGCTAACTCGGCCTGTGTATGTGTGGACAAACGCGCGCACAGAGGAGACAGGACAGCCAGACGCGCAGAGCAGAGGAAACAGAGTAGGAAAGCAAAGGAGACACACCTAGTGTTTCAGCCTGGCAACGGTTTCAAGCACACCTACAACGCTACCCTACACGCAACTACAACAAGTTGCAGCAATCAAACTCTTCCATTTTTAAGATGGAGGAATGCAATGTACACACTCTTCCATTTTTGTCTGTATTTGTAATGAAGAGTAGCGCAAGGGGAGAAAAAGATACAAATTTCATACCTAATTGATGTACCGAAAAAAGTTTGAAGTTGTAGCTGGACAATAGCGATCGATCGGTATTACCCTGCTGCGCCCACCCATCCATCATTGCTACTCCATCGTGCATGATGTGTGCAGCTTTCCTTCACTTTACTCTTCGGTACAGCTGCTAGTACATGCTGAGTCCTAACAGGCGAGGGTTGGATCGGCCGGAGATGCCACGGTGCAGCAGCCGCCTGCCGGAGTATTAGCGCTGGAGACGGCCAGGAAGAGATCATAATTCATAAGTGATTGCCTTCAGCAGCACAACTAGCTATTAACTCCAACGTGCGCCATGCATGCAGCTTGTGTTTTGAAGCATGCCAACCAACTGGTAATTCATTTACAGTATGATGCAGCAGCAAGCATGCTTTCAGGACATGTAAACCTGATCATTCCCAGCATAGATATAAAGAAGAAGCAACGACTAACAGCTATTCAACTTGCTTAGACAAACAGGTACCAAGCAAGTAAGCAAGCAAGAGAGAATCAACATTACATTTCCATCATCAGGAAGTATTCAGCAGAAATAATTCAGAATTCAAATCGATATTACAATAGTGAACAACCTGAAACAAAACATAGGTTTTTCAGCGAAAATACAGTCTTGACTCTTGAGTCATAATCGCAAAAGGTAAGCAAGAAAGGCAATCGAACACATCATTTTGCCGCAGGGGTCCCAAATGCAAACATCTCTAGCGAGCAAAGCCAGGATCAATATCACATCTCTATATAGAAGAGTATTCAGCAGAGATAATCCACACTCCCGAATGCCGAAACAGAGAGATTATGTCTTAATAATTATCAAAAGTAAACAAGGGCAATTCAACGTAGCAATTAGCAACTGAGACCACTATCGCCGTCTTTCTGAATGTGACCATCACCCTGCTTCAGCTTCTTATTTTCAGGCCTTGCTTCAGTATGGCACTCCAAGTCTCCAAGTAACCCTGCCAACCGCACATCATCCTATATATCAGCGCCAAAATGAATTTTAGAAGCCAAAATCAGGTTTGGACAAAAGATGCATTTTGATGGTAAAAGAAAGAAAGATCACAATCTGTATTAATACCTCTTGCAGTTGGTGATGAGTATCGTTCCACTCGTAAGCTAACCATCTTAATTCTCATCAGCGTCACCATCTTCGTTGCTCTTTTTCTCGTCACCACCAGTATCTTCACTGTCCTCTTCATAGAACTCCTCATAAATATTAACTGCAGGATGGTTTGGATGGGCACCTGCTTCAGCCCTGATCGCAGCCTCTACAGCCTTTCTCTCGGAAGGCGTAGCGCCCCTATTGTCAAGCCTTGCCGTTGCTTGTTTAAGACATGTGAGATGCTCAATGCCTAAGTAGAAGCCATATGTTTTTGCCATTGATACATTTATAAGCAAATCAAGCTTCTTAAGCTTGGGCATGGAGCCTTTGACAAATGTGACGTATGCTGACGCATCATTACTATAGATGGTAAACTGCTTCAGACTTGGGAATCCTCGGACTATAACCCTATCATCAGGTCTTTTTCTAAACCACAGTACAAGGTGAAGTAAAGCTGGGAGCTCTCCAAGAGTGACCAGACCCTCCTCTGCCAATTCATCTAAATTGATGTCTAGGAAAGAAAGGCTGGTGAGTGCTGGAGCAATCCAGTCTGGAACTTTCGTGAAATAGTAGTCACTGACCATATGAAATTCTTGAAGGGTAAATGGCAATGGGGACCAAGACCCTAAGAATTCGAGGGAACCATTGTTCCCTCTTATCCTTAAAGACCGGAGCTTGCAGCTACCAAGCTTGCACAGTGAGGAAAGTAACATTTCTTCATCCCTCCTGAACTCGTCAGATTCTCCACCATCGAGATATATATCAATTTCCTCCAAACCTGGCAGGTTCCCAAGATCCTCCACCGCATCTGCCGGACTCTTGGTAATACTAAAGCCTGATATGTCCCGTAAGTTCCTCATATTTCCAATATTCTTTGGTATAATTGTCCAACCTCCAGCAATTAGGTGTTGTAGTTTGGTCAGCTGAGCGAATCCAGTTGGCAACTCTTCCACTGGTGTAGCTCCAAAATGTAGTGTCTCTAGGTCACGTAGCAACACGATCTCTGACGGTAGCTTTGAAATTCTCGTGGCTGGAAAGTTTAGGTATTTTAGTTGGAACAATTTGCCAATACTTTTCATATCATACTCTTCCAAACCCTCACAACCTGCAAAATCTACTACACGTAGAGCTTCAAATTTAGCAAGACTAGGCAAATGTTTGGTGCAAGCTGAAGATGTTACTGTCAGAGATCGTACATGGCTTAGATCTTCTTGTGCGAGTAAATGTGCAAGCTCATGATCAATGTGCTGGATTGATAGTCGCCGAATAAAACCTTGACGATTTGCTAAACTTGTTTGGCCACCACCTATCACAACGATGAAATTATCTTCATTTGATTTTGAAATAATAATTTCTAGCATCATGTCATGGACTCGGCAAGCGCGAGCCTTGCCATCATAGCCGATGTCCTCAGGCTGTACCATGCTTTTGTTGACAAGCTCATAGAAGTATCTCTCAGCGACTTCTTGCTGCCTTTGTCCATGCTCTTCAGAGATAAATCCTTCCGCTATCCACCGCCTCACTAACCTCTCTCGATCAATCACATAATCCTCGGGGAATACACTTAAATACAATAAACATGTCTTGAGATTAGGTGGAAGATCATTGTAGCTAAGTAAAAGTATCTTACTCATTCCCTCCAAACTCTGGTTATTTTCCAGTGCAGAACCAATTGATCTTCTAATCTTCTCCCACTCCTCCTTGACAGCTGGTCTATTTGCTAACAAACTAGATATACTAACAATTGCCAGTGGTAGGCCTCCACATTTTTTCAGGATTT